>BMAO01006156.1:0-32644 GCA_019973975.1 Trichonephila clavata | reverse complement strand
AAAATACCATAACTAGATATTTGCAGTCTCTTTATTTTTTTATTTGTTTTATAATAAAATTAAAAGTGTTACACAATGCCATCCCATTAAATGAAACATTCACTGGATTTCTTATTAATTGTCATTATTTTAAAACACGCGGTACTACTAACAAATATTTATTTCATAGAATCTTAAGAACCTACTACAGACATCTTGTTCACATCATTTCACCATTTCAAATATTTTCCCGCTCAAAGGAAAAGTCAATTCCATTACCTACAGAAGGGCCCTCTTTTTACCAATCAAAGCAGCGTTATGCTGCTTCATATAGACTCAAACATATAAAATCGAAACATTCCACAACATTATTTAAAATTTGTAGTTAATTCTTCTAGATAATTAAAAAAGTAGAAAATTAGAATTACAAGAATATATGAATGAGAATAATTTATGATCACGTAACTATTTTTCCACGATTAATAGCGGCTAAATATATTTGAAGCTAAAGTGACAGTTTACTTTTTGCAAAATGTCCGAATTTAGGTTCTGCTTTTAAAATATTTAAAACACATTTTTTTATTAATCGGCCTTATTATTTTTTCCTTCTAGGGCAATGGACTACGGTGGCGGATACGACATGGGAGGTGGATATGGAGGTGGCATGGGAGGTTACGAGGCATGGGAGGAGGAGGAGGAGATATGGAGGGTGGGAGGAGGCTACGGTGGTGGCATGGGAGGTGGTGGAGGATACGGAGGCATGAAAGGAGGATGGTGATAAGTTAACCATCACCCAATTACTGTATAAACAACTTCATCCTATCATATGTTCTTTGCTGCGTGATTGCTCGTGGAATTGGTTTCCAAACTCATTCTACATATCTGCGGTCCAAGCATATTCATGTCGTGATCATATTCTGGTGAACAAGCCCCATAGTACCATTATCAGCGTTATCATATTTTGATTCTTGTATTTAGACACTGTATTCACTGTATGGGTTATATAACCCTTATATAAGCTAAAAAAAGTGTTGCTAACTTCTTCCAATTCGACTTTATTCGAAATAAAATTCTGTTTAAAACTACGAACAAATTTCAAAATGATAAACCAATTTTATTAAAAATGTTGTAATTCCAGTTTCCAGGCTTCTGAGATATATTATATTTAGTAGTACAACCATTTATATATATTCTCATATGAGTATTATTCAGTAGTTTTCTATATACAACTATACAACAGAACAAACATATTGCGTTTTACTCTTTGTTGTGTGGAAACCTATTATTCATTTATTCTTTTTAACCTAATAAATTTAATACTATTCAGAAGTGCCAAAGATAAACGTTCTACCACATTTGAAATAAGCTTTTTCCTCAAAAGAAATGAATGAAAATCACAAGGAAAGCTATTATAAACTAGTTTAGATTATTTAAAATGTTTTATGCAATTAAAATTGTTTATCTTAATTTTGATACTCGTGACCTATTTCAATAGGTCACAGTAACAACACGGTAGCATCTCTTGAAACCTAAAAACGAATTTAGGTAATTTTTCTCCTCTCACTTCTATCCATCCAACAATATCTACCTAACTATATATCCATATGGGTTACTATTTCGGAATTTTATTTTATTTATTTTTAATTGAAAAAAGTATTTTTCCCTTAATTCCTTTTGCCGCAGAGATATTCAATCGTAAAAATTGTTATTCATTTTTAAATTTATAATTATTACGTCTTTATAGCCTTCATTGTTGTCGTTGTACGTTAATTTCAACATTTGTAGACAGTAAATATTTTTAAAACCCTAATTTCTTTAATTTTAAAGGTTTTTTCACTTTGTTTCATACCCTACTTCTAATTTTCCTTAAGCTCTTTACAATGCTGTAGGAAAAAGATTTCTTTTTGAATTTTAAAGAGTTACTCGCTATAATTCATTTTTAAAATTCAAAAACAAAGTCACATTTTCCTCTACGCTTTTTCTTTTCTTCTTCCTTCGCTTTTCTTTTTCTTAAATTACAAGTTTTTGTATACCTTTTATACTTCTAATATTTGTGAAGCCCTGACCTTACATTAGAGTTTTAAAGACTATACAGGATTCATATTTACTTTGTTCCAAGGTAAGCCTCATCCTACGTAATTTCCAACAGTTTGGTTATATTTTAAATTAAACCAGTGCATTATAAAAACACAGTTTGTAATAGGCCATTGTACAGACGCCAAACTTAATGTACATAATCATTGTTTTAATTGTCCTTGTATCCTAATAGTATTTACAGTTGTATAATGGATTGTATTTTCTTGTATGTATGTTTTATATAACAATGCATTGTATTATGTGAAACATTTACGAATAAAAATGTTTTCAATCAATAGTGTCATGTTGAATTTTATTTAAAAATTAAGCTAATGAATATGCATGTGATTTAACTCTGAAGTAATGTCAATGAAAAAATAGTTAATCCATAAAAATTTTAAGAAATAGATACATACCATTTTAAAAAACGAGCAATTCTGGTTCAAATTAAATCATAAATTATTTTACAGAAAGATAATATTAATTTTCATGCCTCTAGTTATATATTCTCCTTACACAGAGAAGTTCTAAATTTAAACATTGGTTGTTTATTTTTAATTTGATGCAAATATAAAATTGTTTTTGGAATTCCTTATACGAAATTATACCTAAGAAGATTGAGAGCGACTTCCTCTGAAGTCGCTCCTCACCGTCCTGCCATCCTAAGGGTGTGGGGACAAAGCATGACCAAAACTTCCATAATAATGGCTATTTTTATTATTATTCACACTAATCAACCACAATTTACACTAAAGAAGATGCCTAGGAGTGATAAAGAAAGCAATAAATCCTATGAACAAGCAAGCAATCAGTTTAATTTAACCTAATCTATCATAGACTATAAATTCCCTAACCACTCAATTTAGTAGTGGCAAACTCCTTTCTTAACTCTGTGAAAATGAATTAAATTTCAATTTTAGCCAGTGCTGCAACAGTTTCTCCGCTCCTTCTATTCATAACCACAAATTCTGACTCATATAGACAAACTAATCTCCATATCAGGTTTCTTATTGAGAGGAATGCTGTGAATTAACATGAATCTCTAGCCCATAATCTCCCAAGAGGATTAGTGAAGGTCATGAAGATCCGTCACAAAGAAAGAGAATCATGAATAATTCGTTCCCAATTATAGAAGAATACTCATTCACACCATTCAACTTTTTAGTTTTAAAAACCGTATATAGCTATCAGCGGCATACACAAACTGCTTTAATTGTAGTTTATATTTACTACGAGTTTATATATTATTATTATACATAGAAAACACACACACGTAAGTGAAAGACACATACAGTGGACGAAAAAGTGTTCGTACACTTACAATTCTCTATAAAATTTAAGGTTTACGGACTAACAAATATTAATATATCGGACTTGAAATTTCTTAATAATATCTGCATTTTGTTCTTATTCAAATAACATAATCAATTTTTATAAGATAGTATAAACATTATTTTAAAAAATTAATTATCAAAACTAAAATTAATATGACAAGAGTTTTGTACACTTAAAAAGAACCTCAGTGTAGCTTTAAATATTGTGTTTCTTTCTTAGTAGGATATCTTTTAGCGTCCACAACAACTTTTAAACATCTTGGCATAGATTTCATCAGTTTTTTGTAATTTCTGCATCGATATTTCTCCATTCTACGGTGATTATTGTTTTTATTTCACGTTTTTTTTTTTTAATTCAAAAATTCTCACCAAATATGTTCTACTAGGCTTAAATGAGGTGATTTAGGATGTGTTTTCAGAATTTGAGACAGTTTTAAAGACACCAGTGGCGTACGTTGACAGCAGTGCACTTGGCGTCATTAATTTATTAAAAATAACTCCCCTTCAATATCCAAATTTTGGGCGGATAATTTCAAATAGTTCTTTAAAATATTGAAATAGAGCTAATGATTCCCAATATCATCAAAAAATACAAATAATCTAATCCTGAAATTGATATTCACCTCCATCTCCAAGCTGAAGCATGGACGTGAAGGTGATTTTTGGAAGAAGAGGAGTTTTTGATTACTAATTTTATAAACTAATAGTTATACTCACTTTTAAAAATTACTTATGTTATTTGAAGAAGAACATAACGCAGATATCATAAAAATAATTGCTATTCCGATTTATTAATTTTTATTAGTTGAAAACATTAAATTGTATAGAAAAGTACAAGTGTACGAACATTTTTGAAGCCAACTGTATATACAATCATATATAAACGAAACATATATATCATTTCTATACTATGATTTCTTGATATATAGGAGTGGTTTGAACCCCTAACCCTATCCTTGTGTGCGCTAATGATAGCTATACTTAATTGTTTGGCAATAATGGTAACTACAATTCATCCAGCAGAGATCAAACATACATTTTAAATTCAAATTATATTTTCCAACAAAAAAAAGTGAACAATAAAGAATAGACAAAAAAAAAAGAATATATTATACTGATAGATTTTTTTTTCTTCTTATTCCTTTAATATTGTTCTTTCAATTCCAGAAAAATGTTCATTATTAAAATGAGTTGTAGTCATTAAAAATACAACGACCTATTTTGAGGATATAAAATTAATCTAAAAAAAATTTAACACAAATGTAATGAATTCTGAAGAAAAGTCAGGTTTATTATAAGTATGTAAAATGGTATATGAATTATGGTGCATAAAGTGGGTTTTTTTTCATATGTAATTAGATTTTCACTATACCAAAAATTAATTTTGTGTATGATCAAGTTTTCTTAAATTAAAATAATGATATAGTTCTCGTCTAGTTCAACTTAAAAAAAACTTTAACTTAGTAGTATTGAAAGAAACCAAAACGACATTTCATTTAGGAAAAAATTTTCCATTACAGGAAAGTTATAGGAATGCAACAAGAAAGAAAATCATTCTAAAAATAAGTTTAATTAAAATAAGTCGAAAAAAATGCTTAAAAAAAGAGTCAACAATAAAATATTAAGGACTCTCTTCAAATGAAACTGGCAGTAAAATAAAGATATTTATCGCGACTTAATTTTATAAATGTTTTAAATGGATTATAAAATAGAGATTCCATCTTTCTTTTTAAAAGAAATTAACAAATCAGATTCATTTATAAACCTCTACGAATATTTGCATTATAAACAAATCAAAAATTCTTCATTTTGTTATGTTATTCTATGACGACAATATTACCTGGCTAAAGTGTTAAATCTCGTCGAACATTAAAATTGACTCAATTCCAGCCACAAATTTACATCATTCATTTTGAGAATTCATCTAAATTAATCTAGAACAAGAGTGGCGACCCTTCAAGGATCAACGTGCCATTTTTTCTAAAGAAGTAGTTAATGAGATATAGACGAGCCGTCAAATAATTCTGACTTATGATTATTGGAAAAATCATATAAAGCTCAAAATCTTTATTTACTGGGTGAAAAATACTTTGCACTGTATTGCACTGTATAGTTGTAATCTCTTGCACTGTATAGTTGTAAGCGTTTATTATACGTAATCCAAATTAAAGTAATGATAGTGTGACTTGTTGTGTTGCGGATTGATGACAACAACTTATATTAGGATTGTAAGAGTATCTTTTAGCAGAATGTACGCTGAAATGGGAGTAGCAATACGCAACTGAACGGCAATACCTGATATGTTGGGAATGGATTTTGTGCTAAATTTCTAAGAACGTTAAAACAGCAACGTCTTCAGAAATGAAAATAACAAGTAAATGTTATATTAAGCAAACCTTTTTATAAAAACATTAAGAACAGTGAACAATTGAAACGAGTAAAAGCTGATTTTTCTGGAAAAGCCATTTCTTAGAAAAACAATTCATTGTGTGATAAACTTCAACATTATCCAAAAATATCAATAGGCCTTAGAACTTGTAAATGCTTACTTTAAAAAAAAAAGTGGGATTACATGCTACTCCAGTTAACAATATATTCATTTCAATCCAGTAGAACAAAATACTGATATTTTTTACTAACGAAATATATTATTATGTGGTGCAATAATAATAAAAAAATTAGGTCACACACAAAAACTGTTTTTATTTAAAAAATATTCTCTTTTCAACTATAATCATGTAATCTTCAAACTGAGGCTAGATTTATAATAAAGATATGAAAAATATACGATTGGCTATTTTGAATTACTGCATTTTTTTATAAACGAAATAGATAGTAATCTACAATGATTAAATTAAATCATAAGCTTCCGTTGCTGCAATCGGATTGTATCAATGAATTCAGATTAATAAGTATTCCAAAAATAACTTTGAAAAGGTCACGGCTTGCTCATTCAGTTCTATCAAAATTCTAATCAAAATATATAGGTTAAAGGAGGACACAAGAAAGAAAAAAAGATGATAAGCCACGAACCAGAAATGTCGAAATGGTTCATCAAAGAAGAGCAAAAAAGAACAGTTGATTACATGTTATATTTAAAAACGCATTATGGTTGAGTTGGCGCAGAAGATATTAGTCCTGTTTTTATTGTCCTCTATATTGCTTAGAGAGAATAAGAAGGAAATATTTTTGCATAGAAAGACAGAAGAATTATTGATCACACAATAGAGATGGATTGCTAGAGAGACAATTCATTAAACAATGCTGTTTTTTTACCTTTCCGGGACAAAATATTTATATTATTTTATCTAATTATGCCCTGATTTTCAGCATATTCGAAAGCTAGAATGCGAAAGTATATTGTTCTTATTTAATCTAATAATAAATTGAAATGAATTGAATGCATACACGTATATAGACGTATTAAAACATTTTAAAATAAATTAGATTAAAAAATTGAAAAATTAAAGAAAAAAAATCAATCTTATGGCTGATGATCATTCTTTTGAATTCAAATTGGTAAAATAATATTAAAAAAATCTTCTAAGCGTATATTTTTGACATTATTTTTAAGTTATTGAAAATAATTTTTTCCCGTCATTTTTAAAGTTCCGTCGAAGTATTTTCTTAGATTGGAGTTTTAAAAACGAATCAGCCATTTTTTTCAAAATTTGATGCTTGAAAAATAAAATAATTTATAGGAATTAAACAGGTATAAAAAGAATTTAAAAATAAAAATTCTCCAAAAAGTAAACTAAAAAAAGACAACTAGATTTTGTTCTATTTTTGCTTTAAATATAATCGATATTTTGTATTATACATTACAAACGATTTTAATACTTAATATTCAGAATATTAAAAAAATATTTAAAAAAATCAAAAATAATCCTTTTTACATGGTTTGTAGAAATAATTTTAATAGTAGTAGTTCTTTTATTTAATGTATAGATTTTAAATTCTAAATTAGTAATGCATTTAATTTTTTTAATTTTCATTTTCAGCTGAAAGATTTCTAATCCAGCATTTATTTTGTAATAATTACGGGAAGACATTAGTATTGAAGATTACATAGCTTTTTTAAATTAATATTAATTCCCATTTTAGTAATGTTTTATTTAATGTCCTTTTTTTAAAAAAAAATTCTAAGAAAATTTCCATTGTAATAAAGAAAACTAAGTATGCTTTGTTTCTAGAATTCTTTGCTCTGTAGAATTTTATTTTATTTAAAGCAAATCTAAAACGAGATATTCTATTAATAACTACATTTTTAATGAGATATTGTTATATTAATAAATTAAGTTTTAATTAGTTAGTACTAACATGCAAATTATAAGTTGATAGTATAGATAAAAGTTGTAACAATGTAAATATATATCAGTACAATCTATTTTCATGCATTCTATTTCTCGTTTTTGAAACCGAGTTCCAGCTTTTCATGAGAAGAGAATTGTCACGAAAGCTTTGCATGACTTTTTTTTTATTCTGCACAATAGAATCTTACGTCAATGTTACTTTCGTTTGGATCTTCTACACTCTAAAATAAGGGTCGGCAACCTAAGGCACGCGGTAGAATTCTCAGTGGCACTCTGCCTTACTCTACAAATTTGTCAATTTTTGAGTGGATGAAAGTTGATAAATTTGTAAGGGAACAACTCATTTGGCAAACATCTTCAGAATTATGGACATTTATGGAATTACGAAAAAATCTGAAAGATAACCCTATTTTGGTTTTAACAGCTATTTTGGTAATTACTGAATGTCATTAACGGAGAGATTTAATTGTTTGAAGAGAGAAAATTTCATGCAGTGTGTCTGCTTTCCGCTTTTGGTTCTACAAATCTAAGCAAAAAAATCTTTCTTCAGATGAAAAATATTTCGAGCTCACAATGAAATTGTGTTAGAATTGAATGCTCAAAATCGGGTCAAATTGAAAGTTACACATTACACCCCTGATTTTGTAGTATGAAAGTAAAGTACTAGGTTCTAGTAAAGTACTAGGTAGTACTAGTACTAGGTTCACTTAAAGTTTTTATTTTATAATGAAGCGAAATACCTATATTTTGCGTTGTCTATTTCTTATTTTAAAAAATATGCTTAAAATACCTAATACATGTACAATTTAATTTTTATATTTTTGTTGAATAGATAGTTATTTTTTTATGCTGTTTATTTTCAAGTTACGAAATATCTTTAAATGATGCAAGATTAATATATAATAAATCTGTATATCTATATTATTGACCTCTATGTTCTAACTCTGCATGCATTATTGCGGGAATCGAATTGTTTTAAAAAGGTCCTACTGTGTGGCACGCTGAATCCTATTGGTAGATTGGTTTGGGACATCACAGCTAGAAGGTTGCCGACCCCTGGTCAAAAAGGTGAATGCAGTGATGTAACAATCTCATTACAATTAATTTATAAATCTGAAATTTAGAGAAATAGCTGTGCCTAATAGATAAATTTAGGAGAATTATTTATTCCTGATGCGTACCAGGAAATATAAAAAGTTATAAAATAATACAATGACATACAAATTATTATATATGGGGAATATAGATCATTACAATGGGGTTGTTACAAATTTTATACATAGAATTGTATTTTGAAACGTGAGGTAAGCCCTTAAAAGACGTGTTCACATAGCATCAGGACTGAAATAATATATGAATACTTTTTAAAAATTGGATGAATATTAACAGATATTTATCTGTGCTACGATTTTAAAGTTCATGCAGGTTTATCGAAAAATTTAATAACTTACGAGAATACTTTATTGATATTTTGAAATTTCTTCTTGGAATATTATGTAGCTTAAATATATCTTATTTCTTAAATGTTTTGCCTTCAAATCTTATATCAAGCTTAATATGTATGCTATTTGAAAGAAAAAATTGTACCCAAATATATTAATTTTTTCGGCAACTTATAAATATTATTGTAAAATGTGAGTGAAAAATAAACTATAAAATTCAAATTCATATAGCTAATAGTTATTTTGTTATAAAATAATCCTTTAAACAAGCAATTTCAACGCTAACTAATAACATCAAAACTATTAAATAAAGGGAAAATTTAGAAGATTTTCAAAATTAAAAAGTATATTTCTTCATAGTGTCTGCATTTTACTGCCAAAAACATCGCGTACAGTGTTTATCAAATTTATTTTTGAGCTATTTAATTATAAAAAACACGTCGAAGGGGAAATTTAATATTTGTTGTTGAGAACAATGCATTAAATTACTATTTTTTGAATTACCATATTTATTCGAATCTAAGTTTCACTTTTTTTCTTTTTTTTGCAATGTTGATGCTACTAACAATTGGATGCGGCTTAAAATCGAAGGCGGAAAAATTCCCTGGATGGGAAAAATTCGAATATGAGACCGATGGTTATAACTATTTTAGGTTCATGTATGAATTTAAAAGTTTTTAATACTGGTAAAATAATAAAATAATTATTCAGTTTCTATTAGTTTCCATTTCAAATATTTGTGTTTGAAATTTCGTGAATATCGGATATTTTGATAAACCTTTTGACGTTTTTATATTTTCACAAATACGTGTTGAGAATTTGAGGTGCGGCTTAGATTCGAATAAATACGGTAAGAACTAAATTTTTGAAAAATGTTACTTACAAAACCTATTGAAAAATATATGAAATAAGACAGTTTAAAATATGCGTTATTAATTTCTTTTGCATATTAACAAGCAATATAAAAATTTTCTTAAGTCAATTCCTACTTTGAATGGATGAATATAAAGTATTTTATTAACGATTGAAAATTTGAACAAGATATATATATATATATAGGGAGAGAGTGAGCTAATAGTAGGAATTGAAAAATTAATTAGAATGGGAAGTGATATTTAATACTTTTAATCCGCATCACGAGAATTTTTCTGTCATTAATTAATTTTATGGTCAATTACGCATTTTTTTGTTTACTTATGTTTATTTTTTACACAGAATTAGTTTTCATTATATTTATTTCAGTAGAAGTGTTTATAAATTTAATTATTTATAAAATCTCCGTAAGCAGACTGCATATAATTTTAAATATATATATATATATATATATATATAAGATATAGCAGTATGTATAAAAAATAAAAAGAACAGACATATATATATACAATAAAATAAAAATGTATTGCTTAATATATTGAAATCCATTCGCTTTTCCTTTTAAATGCCTATAAAACAACTGATACAATCTATTTTTCCAACTAGTCCACGGAATGAATATTTCAGTAATTTAATAAACCTTATTTGGTTACTTCACTTCCGATCTCACGAGGAAGTTTCTGAAAAAATTACCCTAAACTACCCTTCATAAATTCCAAAAATATTTCCTCTCTTGCGGTCCACCTGGATATCTGACCTGGGAATTATACAGGATACTCTTTAATATTCGGGTCAGACGACTACGGCTGCAGGTAAGAACATGAGCAGGAAGAAGTACTTTTACTTTAAGCAGTAATTGAAAATAATTCTTTTTTATTTCCGTACAGATGCTTACGTTCTAGTATGGAAAAATCGTCAATAAAGGAAATGATATCCTCTAAAACTATAGCTGTGAGGAAATCATTAGTGTAAAATTTATTTTTTATTTTTTGTGGACACTAGGTCCAAGAATATAGAACAAGTCTTTGATTAGCTTAGATATTCTTTGCAGATAAATTTCTATTTATAAAATTAAAGTTTTTTTTATAATTAAGAAATAATAGTTTGTAATGGAATTTAGTTACATAAATACGTCAAAAATATATATTAAATTAAGTTTATGGTTCAATTCTTTGGAACAATCGTTTTCTTTAATGAATTTTTTTTATTCTTTGATTTAACGCAAACGATATTATCTTCTCAATTGAAAATAAGGATATCAGAACAAATAATGATTTTGAAGTGTTTTTCATTTAATTAGTTTTCTTAAATAGATGTCTACTTCAAACTAAAATGATTTTTGACAAATGAAAGTAAAAATTTATAATACTAAATTTAGAACAATAAAAAAAATATTGAAAATTCGCATATTATATATTTAACTCAACAGTAAATGAAGCTATATGAAATATTTATAGCTTCATTTTAGGGCAAAAGCGTTGTTTGGAGACATATTATAATTTTTTAAAGTCAAAATCCTTAAGTTTAATTTGAGAATATGTAAAAGTAATAAAAAATATACTAGGTACTTAATTATTAGTTTAGGAACTTTACTACACTGAAATTCTTTCAATAAAAATAGATTGGTAAAGCCCTCAAATTCAAGCATAATAATAATAACAATTTTCTGAATTTATTGAACATTTTTGACAAATTTCCTAAAAAAAAAATTTATTCATATAAATTTATAATTTATTGACATTATATACAATATAGAGGAAGTGTTACACATCGAACAACGTCCCCTAGTGGACTGATAGAGAGACTCTAATAATAAGTCTACTTCTAATCCTAGGGCTAACAGCAGCCAGGCTATTCTGTAATAGTCATGTAACGAGATACCTATTCTTTTTTTCGCGTATTTTCTGTGCTGTGATGTTTGTAAATAAATATTTACTAGCCAGTCGTTTCATCAATATTGCAGAAATTATTTTCACAATCTAAATTTTTTATTTAAATAAGAATAAAATTTTATATATTTCCTTCAAAGCTCACATAATAATAATATGTTTTTAATTGTGAAATTTTACAAGGACCACTAGGAAATTATGGTTAAATAATTTATGCTTTTCTAATTCACAGCACGTCAAGGCATATGAAATATTTAGGTGTTTTAATTTCATAGGAATTTTCCTTGATTAATGTATTTTTATACAAGAGCTTTTGAGAACACTATATTATAGCATTGCTAAACGAAAGTTTAATAAATAAAACAATTTAAAAAAAATTTAATGGAATATTTCAGAATTATAGTTGGAATATTTTATAATTATTTTTAGATCAACGCATTTTTGCTTTCTTTAAATTATTTAATTAATCGCAATAAGATATTTTGATATTTTATTTGCTATAACATGTTGAGACTAATTTAAACTAATAGCTTAATTTTTACTTAATGCGTTTATGCACTAGTGACTAAATACAGATGAAATGGTTCTTAGTTACTTTTTGAATTGAAAAAAAAATAGGAAAATGGTAATTATTTGTTCACAGTCCAATGATACTTAAATAATTCAGTCCTGCAACCGATCTTCTCATAATAACTGTTAACCGACTTACCCAAGCTACAGAATCTTCAAGCTGCCCTCATCATCTTCAGTATAGGCCAGGTGAAGAAAGGATGTGGTCGCTATGAAAAACTGTCGATTTTCTTTGTCTTTAATTTATGTTAATGATATTAGTTGTCTTTGTGTAATCGATAACCTACATTAATACATAATTGTTTCACTAAAGGTGAATCCAACCCTAGATTTGTCACTTTTAATTTAACCTTTAACCCGTTATTGGGCCTTGGGAGGATTACTTCCCATCTACATGATCTTTCAAAATACAGCTGAGGAAGCGCAAACCCATTTTAATATACTGGCCTTGCTGTCATAACGATAGGAAGACTGATTCCCGCTTCAGCTTTGTGCTTCTGCGCATCATCCAGCGATTATGACATTTGTAAATCGAACAAAAAAGATGGTTCTAAAGAAGTACGTTGTCCAAAAGCTGTCGTTGAATGTAACGATGTCATGGGAGGGGTTGATCACTTCGATCAAAGAAAAGAAAGATATCAAGTAAGAAGATGTGTAAAATGGTGGCATCGTATCTTTATTTTCTTATTGACCTTGCCACCAAGAATAGTTTCAAACTGTGACATGTGAACAAAAGAAACAGAAGTTTAGATCAGCTAACATTCCGTATAGCATTAGCTCATCAGCTAATAGATGTTGTTCCTCAAGATAAAGGGAAAGGAAGTCCTGTGCTAGCTTCCAAGCAAAGAAGTGTGTAGTTCCGGATGATATGGCGCTTAGCCGATGTGGTAAATCGTACGCCAAAGATGGTTTCCAACTGTAGACGATGTAGGAAGTATAGCAGAAAGAGACAAGAAAAGAGGACCCTCTACATGTGTGCAGAATGAGATGTCCCCTTGGGCATTGCTACACGCTTCTCATCTTTTCATGGCAAATAATCACCATTAAGTTTAATTTTCTTTGCAACGGTGAAGGGTTCCTTGGAAAGTATTCTTCCCACCCCTAAAATTTAAACTTAAATATAAAATTTGGCAAAGTGAAATGTATCTCCTTAAATGCTATTGTTTAATTGTTAATATAACATAAAAAAACTGTGAGAAATTCGAAAGAGAATTAAATGGCCCACGAAAGGGATAAGATCTAACACTCTCATTTATCTTTCAAAGAAAACAAATACATCCTATTTTTTAACCTAAAATAATAATTTTTACTTACTCATAAGGGACGTGCTTAACATGCTCTTGAAATATTGGGATAGGCAGAGGCAAAGGCAGAGGAAACAGGATTTTCTTTCCCGTTAGGGCGTTGGCTAGAAGAAGCATTTTGGCGATTTTCTTCAGCTTCAGTTTGTGGCCGGCTTCTGCAGTTTGAAACATACAGGAACTGAGCACTATGGCAACGAGAAGAGCAATAAGGACCTTACGCAGCATCTTGAGTGTTTTCTGCAAGAAAGAAATGGGAAAATTTTAATTAGAAGCATTGATTTCTTAAAACAGAAATTATCAAAGGGAACATAAACATTTACATGAAGGATTCGAAATTACATGTATTATTTATTAACATTTGGCACTAATTAGATATCAGTACGCAACAGATTTTCCCGCCAAATAGTTGGTAAGATTTCGCCAAGCTGGGGCGATAACATTTCAATATGAAAACATTCCACTGGCTGCCAAAAGTCTATTTGGCGTAATTTCAAAATCACGCCAAAAGCTAGTAGCGTACCTGTATCAAAATAGTTCCTAACATTTAACATAATTTCACTTATATTTGGTTTTACAAGTGTATATATATCCTTTGAATCATTTGAAAAACCGAGTGAGGAAAAATAATTCAAGAAGTATAACATTCTAGATTTTGTGTTGAAAATAACAATTTGTTAACTATAGTTTTTTTTTTTTAAAAAAAATTCAGTTTAATTTGATATATTTGAGATAAAGTCACAAATCACTACCATACATTTCTATAATAATTGTATAATTCTTCTTTTGTAATATTTATAAATATATAATATTATTCTTTTTGTATTTTGGTACTTACGTATTATACCATCAACCATTTTCTCAAATGAAATGCCGCGAAATGCAGCTAATAGTGGACAACTGTTTCCCCGCTTGTACATATACAAACTTGTTTGCGCATACAATTTGGCGACGTCTTTTGGTTTGGTGATATTGATAAAAGCTTATTGAAACACTGCATTTTTAAGAGTTCGCTTACAAGTTCATAAAAATAGCCTGGTTACTATTAAATTTATTATTATTTTTAAATATTTAATTATCAATTCTATACCATTGGATGTATTTGGCAAATTATAGGGATGAAAACAAAGCCATGCGACCGATTCAAAATGAAACAAATTGCTATAATTCGTAAAATCTTTGGCGATTTATCTCTGGAATGCAGTTATGTTTTGGCGATAGTTTGCAGGCATAGGGTTAATGCATGAGTACTGTTTTTTTCCTTCTTATGTGTATAATATTAAAAATAAATATTGTTTTTAGATGTGTTGATATAGTATAAAATTAAATCTAATAATTATTTTCATGTTAGTTGTATAGTTAATGAATTATACTAAATGAAAATGAAAAAAAAATAGTTAAAAATCTATTTTAGAGATAAAATTATATTTATTACACACTCACAGACTGAACAGTTTTTACAAATAATTTCAAAACCAATAAACGATATTTAATGACTGACTTTTAAAATGCAACAAAAATACAAAATAATATTTTTTTAAATCATTAAAAGTTAAATTTGCAGTTTATATTTTTTATTTTTAATAATTCTGTGCTTAGAGAAAATATATTTTCAGGTATATTAAAATTATTTTATAAAAGCAACAGTAAAGCAACAAACGATTTTAAATTTTTTTTTATTTTAACATTAAAATATGAAATATACTTCATTCGATATATATAAATTGGCGAAAAAAATGATTTTAATAATAATTTTTTCCAAATTTTTTATCAGAAATGTAATTTAACTAGAAATGAACTCTTATTAACATTCATCTTTACAAAACAATTAATATCTTTTTAACATTTTGCTTCATCTACTGTTAAAGATACATAATGTATTTAATTTTATTCTATCAAAAAGCGTAAAAGGTTTATGTGAAGAAGTAAATAATAATAGCAAAAAAGGAAAGCAAATATGTATTACTTAAAATTTTTAGTAAGCAACTTTTACAAGTAACTCAAATTTATCTTAAACTTTCAATATTAGTAGTTGGAAAACCGGTAACAGAGATGTTGAATACCTCTCTCTCTCTCTCTAATGGACAAAATCTTAAACTCTTAATATTCTACTCACAGGTGTAACGAAACTGATCGTGACCTTTTCCACACACATGTTCTAGCATTCATTCAAACGTAAATAAAAACAGTAGTAGTAGCAGCTGGTATTTTCAAAGCAACTCGAAAATATTTCCTTTTCAAACATGCTATTGTCTTATTGAATACTTTAATTAAAAATTTTTTTTTAAGTATAGTTTTACTATTTGGTGAATTCTAGTGAAAAAACGTGCTCAATATGCTCAAGAACTAAACAAAAAATTATTGGTTTTTGTTTGCATGAGTAAAGCATGGTTAACTTTTTATTCCTAAATATTGCAACAATGATTTTTTTAAAATAAAATTCTCATTTTTTGCAAATATTTCTTAGAATTATTTAAGTTTTAAATTCTCTTTTTGAATTTGTATTTTACGATCTAGTTTCTTCTAAATTTTGGAAATTTTATACTAATTAATGAATTTCACATTTCACAACTTTTGTTACGTTTATAATTTTGTATATTTTTCTAGTAAAATTACTTAAAATTGGTTACTTGCATGTAATAAATGTTAACTGCATATTTTTTCTATAAATTAACAGTAAATAAATCATATACATTGAAAAAATCCAAATAAAAGGATTTTGGAACACAACAATAAATTATATGCCTAAATTTCTTAAGGTTAACATAATTCTATTATAACATGAAATTATTTTTAATCCAACATAAATTAAGAATAAAATTTCACAGAAATAAAATTAAAACTAAAAATTATTTCATAATTTTTAATGAAAGCCTTCTGAAGGCAGTTCAAGTATTACTAAAAAAGATATAAATTTGAGCATATTTTTCTATATCTTTCTTTAAGCTTTATTGTTATTTGATGATAAAATAAAAGATGCTAAAAACGGACAAATGCAAATTTGTAATTATAGAAGTATTATTTTTGTTTAAATGAATTTTAATTATATTTTGAATAAAAAGCATAATAATATTATTTCATTAAAAAATAATTCCACTAAAGATTCTAAAAACATTTTCGTCACACACATTTCTTTTTAACTGTTTTTTAATTATAAGAATTCTAAATTTTCTTTTACTAATGATAAATATATTAGAAGAATAAGAAATAATAAGTTTTTCTATTCATAAAGAGCATGTAGTAAAATAATTACAGGAGTTTCCTATTTTTTGAATGAACTTTGATAGAACGAAAATTTGTTTTTCTTCATATACTAATAGCTCTCTTTGAATTTATCAAAATAAAAATTACAATTTTTCAACAAAAAAAAAATCAAATCAAATTGTTTTATGTTTTAAGAATAGTTTAATATTTCTGCTTTTCTTTAATAATCTTTAAAACAATCAAAACATGTTAAAATCAGCGAAACAGAAAAATAAATTCAAAATCTTTTGGGAAAAATCAAATCAAATAAAACTAAATTTAATTAGAATTTTTGAACTGTTCTAGTTTTTTAAAACAAGATTTTTAGGCTTTGGATTCTGTTATTTTTTGCAAACTGTGCTACTAATTTATAAAAAACGGGAAGAAAGAAGAAGGATGAAAAAAAAATCATTATCATTAAACTATTTTCACAAACATGATTTTTTTTACAATACTTAAAAAATGATTTTCGAATGACGACAACAAAAAACAACTTTTCCTTCAGAACTATTTTTTGGCAAGGCTTTTCATCCATGAAAAAAGTATTTAGGTTTTCCAAAATGTTAGATTTTTTTTCTTTACTTTAACTTTTTTTGGGATATTTATTTTTTTTTAGTTTCAAAGAGAAATAATGGCTGAAAATTAATTTCAGTTAAACATTTTAGAACTTTTCTTAGAAAATTAAGCAACGTAGTTTTAGTTTTCAGAAAATAGAAACTATTCACGATACAAAAAGAATCCAGATATTAACACGAACAATTTGTCAATTGAAATTAATTTTATATATAACTTCAATATTTATAAAACAAATATTATTTTTGGCTCTCTACTTTTATTTTCAAAATAATCCAATTTTATTTTTAATGCTTAAACTGCATCAAATAAAACTTATATAATTCTATTAAAAAATATTTTAGCATTTTTTTGAAATTTTTTTTTCTGTAGTATTTATGAATAAAAAAAATAATATCCTCCAATATCAAAAATATTTTAGGTACAGAAAACTAAAATTCGACATTCTCTAACTATAAAACTAAGTATCCTGATTCTCAAAGCAGCAAAAATATAACTTAAAAAAATCTTAAAAATTCTCAAAAAGTAAAATTAAATTTTTCTTACAAAAAAAAAAACCTTCTTCAAATACGAAATACTCAAACAAATCCTTACGGTGTTCAGATGGTATATATCCCAAAGAAGATGTAGCAGAGAACCCACTTCCGAGAACGTCCAGTTCAGAACTGACCAAAAATCCGTCGCGCTGGTCCCTTTTAAAACCGAG
This sequence comes from Trichonephila clavata, assembly GCA_019973975.1. Classification (NCBI taxonomy): domain Eukaryota; kingdom Metazoa; phylum Arthropoda; class Arachnida; order Araneae; family Nephilidae; genus Trichonephila; species Trichonephila clavata. The sequence goes on along the minus strand of BMAO01006156.1, from coordinate 14,345 downwards.
AGCCCCTCGTTCCAAAATCGGAAGTTCTTTGAACTATTCGTCACCGTAAAGGGGAAAAAATAAAATAATAATAAAAAAAATATTAAAATTAAAATCCTGCTGAAGAGGGAAGCTAAAAAAGTAGAACAAAAAAATAGTTGGGATCTTGAACTGAGCAACGAAGCTCTAGAACCATTCGGAGTTAAAGTTAAAAAAAGCACATAGCGCGCGAACTCAAACTCCGCCTACGAGAGCCAAGAGTGGCTGTTCGGAGTGGGTCAGCTTGAACTCATCTTTGAGAGATTGTTTTTTTTTTATTGCTTCCCCGCTGAAGATTCTTCCCAAAATGACATCCCAGAAAATGCTTAACCCGTACAAGCAGACGATTGTTAAGCAATATAAATGATGCATTTTTAGAAAGTTATTCCCTTTTGGCATTTGAAGAGTTATTGTGAATTATGTCATCGTGTTGAATGGGCCTTAGTTTTACTACCTCATGAATTTTTATAGCGTGCGAAACTATGAGTGAATCGTTTGTCTTGGATATGACGGGAAAATTGCTTTTTAATAACTTTCGGCGTTTTTCTGATACATAAGAGTAATTTTATTAATGATAATTTCTACATTCTTAAAATGTATATATTCGTGTAAAATTTTTTAAAAAAAAATCCTGCTAGAAATCCGCTAAAATCCGCTGTTTTGACGGAAAACTTTATAAAGGGACTAATTTAAAAAAGGACTCGTATTTTTAGTTTTTTTCATTTTATTGAATAGCGCAATACGTAATATATTATTTTGTTTCTACGTTACACAGAGGCCGAGGTACAATAAATTGTATAAAATAAGAAAAATCGGAAGTGGGTCTTTAATCTGGCATTTAAGACATCCGACAACTTGTGACAACTTTTTTTAAAAAAAAGGGAGATATGGGGATTTTTTTGTGGTTTTTAGATTTGTTTAGTACATTTAAAGAAAAATATGCTATAATTAAGAATTAAAAATAAATTATTAATAAAATGGAAAAAAAATTGGTAAAAATTTACAAAAAATAACAAACGGGAGCCATTTTGTACCAAAAGTTTATGAATAAATTTTCAATTTTAATGTGTTGTTATGTTATTCATTTTTGAAATGAGCTTCAGGATAAAAGATAGTTTAATTTTTACAAAAACTAGAGCACTTTACCTTAGTTATACGAAATTGCTTAAAATAACAGTGATTATATTCACATAAGGGACTGTAAATTTTGTAATAAAACAGTAATTGATAAATCTGAAGGTTTAAACACTTCTACTATTATACAGAACATACACAAAAAATTTCAGTGAATTATTTTCAAAACTTTTTCAGCAATCGCTGGCCCCGTTAGAGCATTTGAAGAAAAAAAAAAATTCGAGTAAAACGCGTTTTAAAGTATGGCATATCTTGCTTAAAGTAATGGCATCTGCTTTTACCAAAACACTTGTAGTTTTTGTTCTAGTGAACGGAAAAAAATAAACTTGGTATTTTTATAAAGCTAATAAAATGGTCTAGAAAATAAAATAATAAAAAAATGGCATATTTTGTCAAATTTCATAATTTTAGGGTAGTCGGAGATACATTAATTGGTTCAAAATCTAGAAAGCCAGTCTAACTCGAAATATTATAAATGATGTTCTATGAAACTTTTTGAGCCTGTTATTTATATTATTTTCTAGGGATTGTATTAAAACAATTCTTTTGTAGATATTTCTAAAAAGTTATGGGTTTTTATTTCAATAAAATATAAATATGTCACATTTCTTATAATATTTATTCTACGAGCTCTAATTGCCTTATAATTTACCAAGGCATTAAAATTTTAGTTCATTCCCTAGATAACCCTATGTAGTTTATTTACGTGATACTTTTATGATATAAGTTTATTACTTTTTTCTCTAACTGCTAAGAAGAATTTTTTAAAAATTGCTAAAATTGTGATTATATAGTTGTCTTTTTTTGTAAAATTTTTATAATTTATTTTAAATATCTTTGGTTAAGTATTAAAATTTATTGGTATTGATCCCTAAAGAAATCCTTATTTTTAGAAATTTACCCTGAACCTGTTTGGATACTTTATGTAATGATAAATAGATAAATTGTACTTGTTTTTCATTATTTAAAAGACAACAAAGGGTTTGATTATATCTGAATCTAAATAAAAATACAAAGCACACATTTATCCTTTTAAAAAATGCTTGAATATTTGTGTGTGTGTGTGTGTGTGAGTGAGCAAAAGAATTTTAAAATATCTCTTTCAGAATGTTTTGTGATTTTAAATAAAATGATGGAATAAATTTAGCTCATAAAAAACACCAAAATATTAAATTCTTTTATATAAATACTTGTTTTAAAAATTCAGCACAAAAATAGGTTAAATATGATCCTTGAAATTGTTTTGTATTTTTAAATATTAAAATTTTTTTCGATTCAAATATAAGTCGATTATAAATTTATTTTATGCTAGTTGTTTGATAACTCGATTATAAAACCTAAAACAATAATTCGAAAACTTAAAAATGTATACAAAAACAAGCTGATAATGCAAAATAAATAAATAAAAAAATGAAAATAAATTATCTTAAATCGAAAAAACAATCACAATCAACAAACACAAACGCATTTTATTTGTTTATTTTATTGTCAATCAGTTTTGTATTGAGTAAATTAGTTTTTCAGTGCTTTGTAAAGAATTTTTGTTTTAACCGTGATTTTTTTTTTTAAATATGGATTTTTTTACTTTAATCCTAAAATATTTCGGAGAGGTATTTCTGTTGGATTTAATTAGGGAAAATACAGAAGCATTGAGATCACTTAGAAATATAAATTTCGAATTTTTGAACTAATAAGATATAAATATTAAACGTTCAACTTTTTAACAATTATATGTTCTTTTTTTTTAAAAATGTTTAAATATTTTTAGAAATTCATTTTGACTGCAATGGAATAATAAATAATTTTTTTTTTATGAAATTACATACTATCGTCTGCTCTTGCGTCGAAATGAAGTTTTTTCAGTGCCACATTTTTAGTATTGAACAACGATACAGTAATTTGATTGGTTAAATAACAAATACGAAAAATTGAAAAATTTGAGAAATATGATAAAATTCTGTTTACACAATACATACTTTTAAGTTTTTTGATTTCCATTTTTTTTTTATTTTACTATGTATTCATAATATTTGGCGAACTTTACGTCTTATTTAAAAGTTTGGAGAGAAATTGACGAAAAAAGATTTTCGAAACATATGAAAAGTATTAAAAAAGAATATTTTTTTTTAAAACCGTTTTAAAAATAAAAATACTGGTTTCATTACGTATATTTGGATGGGTGACCTTTTATTTAACTAGACTTATTTCTTTGAATATATTTATAACATTAGGAGTAATGGAAACTAGTTAAGGTTACTCGTTAAGAAACAAATAAGATATTTTTACGAAAAATAACTAAGTTTTTAATGACAATATTTACTTTTTAAAGATGTTATGCCCCAATTTGATGAAACATCCCCCCCCAACTAAAGTTAAATTATTAGAAATAAAAATGAAGGAAAACCTAAGCTAATAAGCTCTAATGCAATATATTATATAAATAAAATCAAATTTCTCTAGGAAAATGTTTTTAAGCATTTATTCCACAGGAAAAAATATCTAAGGCGTTTGTGAGAAGTCATTTTTAAGTAATTTATTTTAAATTTCTCAAAATCTTAAATTATTATTTTGTTAATTATTGTAAACAGGCGTTCACAAATTGCACTGAAAATAATTAAATTATAATGAATACAATTAAAATTTAGAAGGTACCTTTAGATTAATTTAATAACAAAACCTAAAACTTCATCGAATAAGGATTTATATATCTAATTAATAATGTAAATATCAATTTCATGAGAATTTAGTTAGCAACTCAACAAGTAATTTTTTTTCAAAATTAAATTACTTTACTTAAGGCAACATAAAACCCTTAAAACTTCAAATAATTCAGTTAATATTAGATTGAACAAAATTATTAATATTATATTAATATTATATTTTTGAACAGAGAAAAACCACATGTGTAACCGCTCTTGATATAATAACTGTAACTGGCTATCCCAAACAGTAAAAGCGCCCTCTAGTGACCACCCATCTTCAGTAGAGGCCAGGTGAGGGAAGATTATGATTGCTATGAAAAACCGTCTATGTTCTTTGCTCATTATGTTTTGTTTGTGATATTCATTGTCTTTGTGTTGCAATCTTAATAAATAAATGCAACACTAAAGGAAACTTCTTTGAACTTTACTCCGAATTTATCACATTAATTTTTAATCTTTTAAAATCTAACGCTCTTCAAATGGAAATATTTCTATTAATTAGAAATTCTATAGCATAATGTAATTCAGAGATTGAAAGAACAAGTAAAATGTTTCTTTAAAAAGAAATCTAATTCAAATTTAACAGTCATTTTCTTCTGTAGATGCTCTGATACTGGTTCCATGAGAACTACAGTTTATTTTTATACTTTCATTACACAAGGAAGCAGAATGTAAATGTGAAGAAAATTTGTGGGAATAACTTTACAGAGAGTAATTTCTGGCGCCTATATTCAAAAATGTTTTTAAAAATGTTATAAGGATTCGTCTTTGGGTTTTTAAACCTTAGTAGAATATTTATGAATGTGTTCTGCAGTAGAAAGAGTCGACAATTAAATGTAAATTTTTTTTATTTGTCAAAATATATTTCCTTTTGAAATTAAGAAATGTTCAGATGTTGGGGGCATATTATAAATATTTTAAACAAAGTTCTTTACATGCTTTCAATTTCTACTATTAGCTCACACTCTCTATATATTTATATATTTATCTTATTCAAATTTTCAATCTTTAATAAAACACTTTCTATTCATTCAATAAAGTTAAAATAAATTTTTTTAAAACTTTCACTGGATGACACTTGATGTTAATACAGTTTTTCAAATATGAATGAATGAATTTAATTTAATTTAATTAATTACCGATGTTGAACGCCAACTTAGTTTCGTCTCCATTGTTATACCAATGTAACTGTTAAAACAATGAACAAAGTTGGTGACGAAAACCGGTTTTTTTGCCAGACTAGCCAAATCGGATGTGCATTGTTACAACAATGCAGACAAATCATGTTGTTCTTTCAATTCCTACTATTATAGTTCACTCTCTCCTTATATATATAAATAAAATATAATAAATTGAAAAAATAACAAGACTAAACTATACAACAAAAAGCTAGAAGATAGAAACCATATTTTAAGACACATAACTATAAAAAAATGGTGGAAATGTATATTGTACAAGATTTAAATAAACGTATGTATAGCAGGAAACAGAGTTAGAACTTTAAAATGGAAGAAACCAAAAGAGTCAATGGACTAAAAAGGAGACCTATTATGATTACTAAAGCTGCTGATGAATTAGGACCAGAAAATTAGGGTTAAGTATACTTTACAAATCCACCTTACCCATACAGCAGAAATTTTTGCCATAATAGAAAAAAAGAGCCATTGTAAACAGTTAGGCCTAAAACTAACACGCGTGTATTTTGCAACAAACAGAAAAATAAAGTTTTATATATATATATCTTGTTCAAATTTTCAATCTTATTAATAAAATACTTTCTATCCATCCATTCAAAGTAAGAATTGACTTAACAGTTTTTTTATATTACTTGTTTTCTTTCACACGTACTCGTAAATAAAAAAATACTTTTATCGGATGAATGCATTTTCTCCAGCGTACCGGAAAAAATGTCCCATACAATAGATTTAACAGTACCTAAGAAAAAATGTTGCAATATTGCTAGTTATTATTTAATAATAATGTTTATTCGAAATTTTTCTTTTTTTTTAGAATTCCCTGATAAAAAAAAATATTTCTTTAAAATTTTTTTCTCATATTTAGAAAGAGCACAAAACCAGTCTCTCGTCATTGTGTTTTAATATGGAATATTGGAAATTGTTTTTCCAAAATTGGTAATCAAAATAAAAATTTGATTTCGATCAAAAATAGCTTTTGACTTGTGCAGTCATGAAGAATCTTAAATAATTTTTACAGAAAGTGTAAATTTATTGAAATTTCTTGGGATAAAAAACAGTTAAAAAAACTACTGTTTTTTTTCCAGGAATATTTTCAGTACGAAAATTAATTACATCTATTTCTCCTAACACTTGTACAACAAATAAGCAGATATTTACCTAAAAATATGTTTGTGACGTTTCGAAAATTGGATATATAATTTTCAGATTTTCTTGCACGTTTTCTTTTGGAAATATGCAGTGATAAAAAAAAAAATTAATTAGAAAATAATTGTTTTGGGTACAAGTAGTAAAATACAATATATGTAAGATCTGGGGCACAAGTTTCGAAATGATCTTATCTCAACTATTTTATTTATTATTGCATTTCAAGCTCGGAAAATTTACATTAAGTAAGAGATTTTGTGTTATACGTATTTAAAACTTCAATTATGAAACTCGTCGCGATAAAGAAACTTACAAATGCTTTACATTTTATTTATCCACTCTTTTTTATTCATTCATTAGAAAAAAAGAAAATATAAAAGATTAAAATAAAAAAATTTTTATGCATTTTTGATAGTGGTAACTAATGCATTCCTGATTTTCAATTATTCCTAAACTTTTTATTGTCCCTTTAATGATTATGACTAGCTCTGTGTTTCCGAAAAAAAAAACTGTTTACCTTATTTTTTCATTGTTTGTCGTCTTCTTACCATTGTTTGTTTGGTGGCATCAAAGACTCGTTCTTTTCTTTTTTGAAGTATTGGAATGCCAAAAATAGTATGTAATTTTTTTAAAGAAAAATACGCGCGTGGTGTTTACACACCATAATTTATGTTATTTAAGAGTTTCTTTATTGAGTCTGACTCACTCCTCTTTTTGACCAATTATTTTTTTATGTTTATTATCTTAGCCTGTATCTCAAAAACTTCAGTGATATTCTCAAGAAATTCTTACTTCTGGTAATTTAAATCGTTTTTAATGTTTTATGAACTTTTTTACCCAGATAGATTCTTTACATCAGTCAATATCTCGTAAATTGTATTATATAAGCATCAAGAAACAGTACCAACTGCAAAAGTACAAAAATTCATCTATGGAATTATTCTTTTTTTACAAGTTCTATTTTTAATCAGTTACAGAAACAGTTTATCAGTTAAAAATTAGAGCAAACGATTGATATATTCAAGCAAATCTAAATATAATTAAATAGTTGTAATAACCAAACGATTTATTGAAAAATATATAATTGATCCATCAAACGATATTTTAACATAAACGTCTACATTCTCTATCATTGTTTTCTTTTTAGATATTTATTTTTTAAAATCATTTTAAAAACAAAATAAATTGATTTTGAATTGCAAAAAATATAAAGTATGAAAAAAAAAATGGAAAATAAAAATTCAGTCACCCCCCCCCCCCAAAAAAATTGCTAGGCTATCGTTTTTTTTTTAAACCTTAAAAATGTTAAAAAAAGAATACTTATATTTTAATATATACATCAGATTATTAAATATATACTTCTATTGTTCTTTATAAAATATCAAGATATTTATTAGTAAAAGTTGTTTTAAATTGGTAACATAACTTTTAAAAACATGAATACGCAAACGAATAACTACAAAACAGATTAATATCAATTACATTTTCATTCGGTGTGAAACAGGTTTTAGCAAATGCGGAATGTTTACAATAAAATCTCTTTAGGATCTTAGAGATTTTTAAAAATCCATCATAACATTCAGAAACGAACATAGAATTAATGAACAAAAGGTCAGTATTAAACGTTCCGAACAATGAAACTAAACATTGATCAGCATGAAATGGATTTAATAACTAGGATTATGTTTTCTCGGTCTAAACAAATCATACAATGATTATGAAGAAGTAAGAACCATTATTTAGCGTAATAACATAACGGTGCACTTTAATTAAAGGCCAGGATGGTAAAGGTCTTCGGTTCAAATCTAGATTATAATATTGATTCTTTCATTATCACTGTGATTACCTTCGTGGAATTACGGAAGTTTGTTTTAAAAACATGTTAAAAAAGATTATAAGAATAATCTATATTTTAATAATTATTGTTATTTGCACATAAGTATATACTTGTATGTATTTTTTCAAAGAAAAAAAAATACACATTAAAGGATATGAATTATTTTGACGTTGCTTCATGAAAAAAATGAATACGCAGCAATTCTTTTTTATTTAGAAAGCTCTACTTGTGCACACACACACACACACACACACACACACACACACACACACACACACACACACACACACACACACACACACACACACACACACACACACACACACACACACAGTAACGTCCGGAATTGGTACTTGATGTTCTTATACATTTACACAGTTCCTTGTGTGAATTAAATAAACCAAACATTATACCTATTCATGTCTAATATGATATTAAACATTTTACAGAAATGAAAATTCAACTGGTTTTTTCTCAAATACGATTAATTTTGAAAATCTTTTTTCTGCTGGGCCGAATACATATGGCAGATATTTCACGTGAGCTGCAACATGAGGATTAAGTGAAAAAGCATTTTAAGACCAAGATAATATTGATTATGTAAAATGTGGTAAATTGATCAAAATATTTAAAATTATTTTTGGCTTTTAATACTACACTGCTGGCCACCGTAAATGCAACACCCTGAAGGAAGCCCGAAAATAACATGACATTTACCACATGCATTAGCTGAGGTGAGATATGCAAATGATTAGGATTCCAGCACAGACACACATCACGCACGTTTGTCGCGCCAACTCAAAGCGCTATTTAAGGCTTGGAGATTTCGACGATTTCAAGTTCGGCAATTGTGTTTTTCTTGTGCTTTTTTCAAAAAATGATCAGTTATGTCTCGTAGAAAACAGCGATCAGCTTTTGATCAAGTATCCGAGTTCGACAGAGGAAGGATAGTGGTCTACCGAGATTGTGGATTACCTTTTAAGGAAATCGGTAGTCGTGTCGGACGAAACCAAACAACTGTAAGGAGGATATGCGACCGTTGGATGCAGGAGGGTACGACGGAACAACGTGGTCGATCGCATCCACCTCAGTGCACCACTTCATGTGAGGATAGGCAAATTTTGCCTCATGGCAGTGACGGATCACTCAGAACATCACGAACCATAGCACAGCACATTGAGTCTGTAACGCATCATTCAGCGTCTGCGCGTACTATTCGACGCCTTTTACAGCAGAGTGGTCTGTCCGCAAGACGTCCATTACTTGGTCTACCCTTGACACAGAACCACAGACGTCTCCACCACCAATGGTGCAATGAAAGAAGGATGTGGGCGGCAGAATGGAATGAAGTTGTCTTTACTGACGTGTCACGCATCTGTCTGCAACACCACGCTGGTCGGATTCGAGTCTTTAGACACCGTGGAGAGAAGATGCTTAACAGCTGCGTTATGCACCACCACACTGGTCCTGCACCGGGTATTATGTTATGGGGGGGGGTATTGGATATCACTCTCGCACTCCAGTACTTTAAACAGCCAGTGCTACATCTCCGAGGTGTTGGAGCCAGTTGTCCTTCCTTACTTTTAGGGCTTGGCCACAGCCGTATTTTAACAGGATAATGCACAACCACACGTGGCACGCATTGTCCAAAGGTACTTCGTCAATCACCAGATTGAATTGCTTTCCTCGTCGGCTCGCTCTCTGGATCTTTCACCGATAGAAAACATGTGGTCCATGGGGTCTCTATGATTGACCCAGATTATCTCACTCCCCAGCTGCCACACCAGATCAACTTTGACAACGTGTGGAAGCTGAATGGTCTGCTGTACCTTAAGAACACTTCCAAAATCTCTTTGAATCAATGCCGAGGCTTGTGGCAGCGATGATCTCCAACAAGGGTGGCTACTCTGGCTACTGATTTTGGCAGGAACGACACTTCACAGAAGTCCATAAATTTAATCATTTGATACTTGGTCAACATGTTATCTACAAGATAAATTTTGTTATGCTATCTCTTGTCTTTCTTGGTGTTGCCTTTACGGTGGCCAGCAGTGTATATTAATGTCTAACAAACAAACAGGCAGAAGATTATGCAGAGGTACTTTTGGTTCTTCATTTACAACCAAGCTCTGTCATACAAACATAGTTACCCTGCTGTTCGATAATTTAATTTTTTTTCTTTTGACTAAGTCTCTCTTATTTTTATTTCAAATATTAATTTACCAAGTGCAGAGTGGCAGCAAAGAGAAGTTTTGACTGAATTCTAAACTGAAATCAGTATTATTAGTTTATAATAAAAATTCAGTTTTTTCCATAAAATAGTCACTACTCCAGTTCAGATCGTAAATTCACTGTTATTTGCTATTACTAACCGTTACAGTTCCAAATAGAAAAAAAAATCTTGCAATTCGTACCCGTACGACATGGACAACAAAATTGTTAAATCTGATTGCTTGATTGATAGAATTTCCCGCTATATTTTTAATACACTGTTCTTAAATAATTGAATTTTTTAGTTCAAAGGGTATTGTGTGGGTCACTTAGAAAAGCCCACTGACTGCAAGTTGAGTATAGCTAGTCTCTAGACCAGGGGTGGCGAACCTTTATGGATCAACGAGTCCTTTTTTTTTTTGAAGAAGTGTTTAATGAGGTACAGACGTGCCGTCAAATAATTTTGACTTGTGGTTATTGGGAAAATAATAAAACTAAATACTAACAACACAAAACTCTTTATTTACTCCGAAAAAATAACTTTTGTACGGTATAGCTTTAAATGCTTTAGTTAGACGTGTAATTCAAATTAAAGTAACATTCGTGTGAGCTGCATATTGGATGAAGCATAACTTATATTAGGATTGTTAGATACTACTTTTAGTAGAATGCATGCTCAATTGGAGTCATCTGCCAATCGGTTTTTAAGAAATTAATTATTTTTACTGTGGTTCAATTTTTTGACCGCAGGATTTGCGATTTGATTCAAAGTACAGTTTTACAGACAATGTTCTGCACATCATAATTCCAGAGTGTAATATATTCGCTAGACTAAAAAAAACAAACTATATAGGGGCGCTGCCATCGGAATAGAGAGAGACACTAATGGAGGAGAGGCAAATGGGGGCTACGACCTGTAGCATGACAAACAATAATGGCGTGAAACAACAGTTTATTGTTTAGTGTTAGTGAGGTTTAAATATTGTATTAATTGTGTGTGTTGTGTGGATGTTAAAAATAAATAAAATCTTTAGTCACTAAAGATGGATTGATGTTATTGTGTAAGTGGTAATTAACGAAATCTTCAGAGTTGAAATAAAACATACAAGAACAAACATATTAGTCCGAGCATAAACCACACACCGCTTTTGTCGCCTTTACTAATAATGTCATATTTCTGGATTCACCAAATTTGAAATTCTCTGTGTGACTGATCTATACGCGGTTCTACTAAACCTTTCATGACACTTTTAGGAAAATATTTATTTCAACTAACTTTCCCCGAGTAAGAGAACGTGATTATGCAAATAAAGTATATTATATAAATTCTGTTTTCCGAGTTTGAGGAGTTGGTAAGTTAGAGTTAGCAAAGAGTGGGCAAGTGAGTTGGCGAGTTAGTTTGTTAGTTGAAGACTGAAGGAGAATCGTGGAATTATTAAGAGATTTTGGAGTTCGTCCATGAAAAGGATTACGGAGAGTGGGTCCAATGACAGTGATTAAATCCAGATAAAGATCTCCAGCTAGATTCAAGTGAAGGATACGCATCATAACAGTACAGGTATCGTGAGCCTTGTTTAATTAGAAGTTAGTTTATTAGTGTGTGACGTAGTTATATTGAGCGTTTTAAGCTATCGTAGATCAGTTGAGGGTTCGTGGTCTTATCCCCGTGTTATTGAATCTCACCTCCACGCTCTACTATTTGATCATTTATCTTAATTAGATTGTTATTGTGTCTGATTGATATTTTGGTAATAATAAAATAGTTAGTGTGAAATCATGTCTGTTGATTATTCAGTTTCTCCCACACACCTAGCCGGGTCTGCGGGTAGACAAAGGGTGTCAGATGGAAGTAGGAACCATCCGGCATTACATCTATTACACTTACTATGATGCCCTTTTAATTCTTTTGCTGAACTAGCCATGTTAAATAATACTTAAAAATCATAAGTATAACACAAATAAACTTTAAAATACAGTTGTGTCAATGAACTTGACTATGCTGTGCGTAGACAAAATTTGAATCATAAGCAATTGTAGTCCACGACGTAACTAAGGTAAGGCAATAACAAAGGAGGATGCTCCCCGCCACATCGCGGCCAATCACTCGCGTTTGTTTGAAAAACTTCAAAGTTAACTTTATTATTTTGAAGTAAAATGCAAGATGGTACGCGGGCCAATAGTTCGCCATCCCTGCTCTAGACCGTTACATCTTCCAACTAAAATGATTGAACATTTCGACCGTGTGGAGATTACAATTCGGGAAAAATACCTAATAATCACAAAAAATTGAAGATTTCTCTCATAAGAAACATCACAATATTTAAAAAAATTATTTAAAATTTGTTTCGAATATCTATTGTATCATCATCCATTGCGTGACAGCTCAGAATGACCTTCTGAAACTTACGTTTCCAACCATCTCTTCTGACAGTTTAACTCCCCCAGTTCTTAGATTCCAACCCTCATGCTCAAAATCTATCATTTGAAAAGTCCAGGTTTTCTCGTGTTACATGGCCTGGGCAAAAAGATTTCTTTTAGAGTTACCATACGGATGATATGTATCAAAATTCCTTCGGGCCCTTTTTTAGATATGAGAATCCTGTTAACGGGACTGTTGTTGCACATGTCGGAGCCCCTGTAGCTTGGGGGCCCCGTATCATTGATACGGCTGTAGCTATGCCCCTCTAAACAGATATTGATTATAAAAATAAAAAATGAAATCCTTCTTGATGCGCAATTTTTTTTCGGGATGATTAATTTGTATCGCCTTTACTTGAAAGATGCCGTGAAAAGTCGTACACTATAACTCAGCATTTCTCAAACTGTGGGGCGCACCCTCAAGGGGGGCGTGATAACTTTGCGAGGGGGGAGCCAGCACATCGAAAGTCAAAAACAAAAGATTATTTAAAACATATTAATTTACTGAAAGTAAACAAACAAAATACATTCTGACATAATAAAAAATAAAATACACATTTACATTGATATAATTCTCTTATAAATGTATCAGTGCTCTGTACAATGTATTTTATAATTAGTTTAACAATACTAAGTTAACAACAAGTTTGATAATTACCAGTGATCCCATGGGCTTGTATTAACACTTATCTTGATAATTTGTACGTTTTATAATTAATCCCTTAACTGCCGATTGAAAGTTACGTGATTCGCTCCCCAACGCCAACATTTTCTACGTAGAAGCGAGAATATGTTTTTTGGAGGGGAAGGGGGGGGGGAGAAAATCCTCTGAAATAAGTAATTCCTTCGCAAATGCCCTGTCAAAGAAAGTCCTTTTATTGCATTCCAAAGCCTTCGGAATAATTTTAGGGATAGCATTGCACACAAAAGATCGTACTTTGGAAAGACGTATATATACGCCCAGGAAATTAATATTTTGGCTGAGCGAGACGTTTATATACGCCGGTGTCACTTAAAAGGTTAAAGTCGTATTGTAGCTTTAGCGTTAAAGAATAGTATTGTTGAATTCAAAACATTGTTATTGTATGGAAGGATGAAAATTATGATTGAATATTGGGTCGCGAATGTTGAAAGTTTGAGAAGCACTGCACTAACTACTACACTATTATGTTAAAGAAGCTAAAAAACAAACAAGTGAAATATTTAGTGAACAAAGAAACATGAAAAGAAGGACAATGAAAAAACAATGATAATTTAGTTAATACAAAATTTTCGTCTTTCCAGAATTTTGAATTACCTACGGATACTAGTGATATAGCCTCTGTACATCAATTTGAACATAATATTAAGAAACAATTGAATTTCCTTTTCAGAGGAAGCAGTTGAGGGTTCTTGGTAGAGAGATGCTTATTTGGACCACTGACTTACCGGTCCACAGTTTCTTGTATGCCTAGAACGATTGGTCTAAAAGGAGGGCCCGTCTCTAAGCGCTTTTAGTCCTATCTGTTGTTTGAGACTTGTGGAAGAATGCCATCTAAAAACTTGACTTCACAGAGTAGAATTATAGTTGTGAACATCTAAGTATTCTATTAAGTATTTCCATTATTTTTGCAAGAAGGAAGGAAATTAATAGTGTACACTGACCACAAGTCCTTAATCTATATACCCTTACATAGATTAAGT
>BMAO01006155.1:0-270725 GCA_019973975.1 Trichonephila clavata | reverse complement strand
TTTCTCGAAATTATTTTTACTTCTTTGTTTCTTTCTTTTCCGCTTAGCCTGGCATTGCACAGGCTTTTACCAATGAATAACTTAATCCCCATCGGAATTTCTTGTTTCCCTCAGGACGATAGCACTTATGTGTGTGTATGCGCGATGCGAGTGATTTCTTTAACTATGACATTAAAACTCCCTTTTTCGAAATTTGTTCTTGCGTTGGTGTGGTGTGGTACTTAGGAGAGGTGAGTAAAAGCTTAGGTGTCGTCCTCGTCACTTGACGATGGTTGAAAATTTTGAGGTCCGTCGCTAAAAACCCTCGAATAGGCGAACAGTGCGAATTTATAAATCACTCACTCACTTTTCAATTCTTTCGTTGCAATTTTTTAGTCCCCGGAAACGAAAATGTAGCCTTTTTAAAAATAGTTGTATGTTGAAAAAAGACAGAAAAGTAGAAATTTTTCAAATTACAAAAATTTATTACTATTTTAAATCTTGAAGTAAAATTGTGAGGATATTTTGAAATGTTCGACACATGGGAAAAAAGTTTCATGCAATTATCTTCATAAAAGAAGAAATTATTAAATGATTGTTTTAAGTATTTTGAGTGTTTTGTTAAAATTTGTTCAAAAAAGTTTTTGGCTTTTTATTTTTAAATCACTGATTCTAAAAGTTTTAAAAATCATTTTTATTTAAACGCAACGATTTTGATTCATTTTAGAAAAAAATCATAAAATATGCAAAATATCATTGTTTTGTAAAAAAAAAGTTTTTTTTTAAAAAAATTCTTTAAATAAAAGATAGTTTTCGGCATTTTATTTTTTTAATCACTGATTCTAAATGATCAATGAATTTTTTAAAAATCATTTTCATTTTAATTCATCTATATTTATTAATTTTAGAAGAAATCATAAAATACAAAACAAAATTAAGAAATTATTTTGTACTAATATTGATTAAAAATATTCATTTAGCAATTAATTGTGACATGCCAATTTAGTGATTTTTGATATATTAATAACACGCAATTAATAATGAAGAATTTTTTATTTGAACATAGCTTTTATTTTTTTCTAAGGAAGTTATGCTTATTTAACTGAATAATTCAAAAAAAAATTTCGAAATGGGCAAATTTTGTGTTTTTATTATGAAATTATTTGTCAAAAAAAGATTTATACATTACGCATTATTTTGAAGTAAACTATAAGTTTTATGAAAGAGAACAAAAATTTTGATACTGATAAATATTTTAAAGGAGTCTCAGAAATGTATTGAATACATTTTGTCATCTTAATCTAGCATCTATAATGATTTAATTTTGAAAATTATCTAAAGAAAAAATGACGAAAATTGAAGCAAAAATAACTTTTTCACTCGCATTTTTTTTTACTCGCCAAATTTACTGATTTCCGCCTGCTTAAGGCAGAACTTTTTAGTGTAACCCTTGAGTAAGATGTGGTTGACGGTTAAACAGTTCAAAGGTCTTTTGCGCAAAACTATTTTTCGACTCCAAGGTTTGGCTAACTGTAAAATCGCGTATTTTTAAATATTTTTTTTTATTTTTAGGGCATAATTTTTAAGTTAATGCTTTCAAACTTCACGAATTAATTGCAAAAATAAAGTACTTTTAAATAAAAAAATGTACAAAAAATACTATTTAAATTATTTTTCGCATAAACGGTTTTTTACGAAAATCACAAAAAAATTTTAAAATCCGTAATTTTTGCGCAATTTTTTCAATCTTCGTACAGATTACGGATAATATTCCTTTACACGCGGAAATAAAGTTTCGTGCGATTATTTTCATAAATGACAAAGTTATTCAATGTTAAGTTAAAATATTGAGTATTTTTTAAAAAATCTTTAAAAAAAAAGGTTTGGAAATTTTATTTTTTAAATGACTGGATCTAAAAGAGAAAGACTTGATGTTATTTAGTGTAGAATATCGTTTTAATAACACGAAAAGAAATTCATACGCAACGATTTAGAAATAATTTTCATAAAAACGCATCAGTTAATCAGTTAAACGCATCACTATTTTAAAAAATTCGAAAAAAAAAATAGAAAATATTGTTATTTTACAAAAAAAATTATACCGTATCGTGGCGAAATAAATGATCTTTCTGATTCTGTAATTATTTTTTGTCTGATTTTAACGGTAAAAATTGGATGGCAATTTAAAGATTGTGGAAAACGTTGGATCACCGCTCGGCCGAAACGGAATGGAAGTTCTGCCAAGTAAACAACCCGCAGGAGTAAAACAATTAGGCGTTTTAAGGTTTTTAATTAATATCTTTTTAACTAATTGTAATATCGGAGTGAAAAATAGTTTACATCCTATTCTCAGACCTACTGAATATACGCACAAAATTTCATTAGAATCGGAGGAGTTTTGGTTACAAACACTGTGACAGGAGAATTTTATATATTAGATATATATGGTCATGATAGAATAGTCTTAGCCCCCGCAACGCCACTTCTGGGTCTGTTTTCACAAAACCCATTTTGTAGGGGAATTGCACTCTATGAAAGGAATCTGCTTAGCAAAATTTGAAGACTGTGCGTCCAATTAGTAAAAAATGCAAAAAAATTATCAATAACGCCCCTTGAACCCTCGTAACACCACCTAGGGGTCGATTTTCACAAAACAAATTTTGCAGTGTATTTCTATCCTATGAGAGGAATCTGCTAACCAAATTTCAAGACTATGAGTCTAATAGTTTAAAAGAAGAAATAATTATTTATATCTGCCCTTAACCCCCCGCAACACCCCTTGGGGGTCAATTTTCTCCAAACCCGTTTTGTAGCGGATATTTACTCCATGAAAGAAACATTCCTACCAATTTTCAAGCAGGTAGGTCAAATAGTTTAAAAACGAAAATATTTATCTCTTACGCCATTTATTCCCCTGCAACGCCACTTAGAGATCTGTTTTCACAAAACGCAATCTCTCAAGTTGGATCGAACTGCACATGGTGTGCAAATTTTATTATAATCGGTTAAGTGGTTCAGGAGTCCATTGAGGACAAACATTGTGACGCGAGATTTATATATATAAAGATTAAGTCTCATATTTTGCCCTTTTTTCCTGTCTCTAGTTCAGGGGGTGGCCAACCTTTTTGGGAAGCGTGCCACAATCTGATAAAAAAAAGTTACGCGTGCCACTTCCAACTTCTCTACCAAACTAACAAATATACAAAAGTGAAAAAATGTTACTTATGGGCTTATTATGGGTTATTTACACCAAAAACATATTTTAAAATGCAAGTTTTATGTAGTGAAATGTCAAAAAAAAAATGGTATAACAAATGAAACAAAAGTATAAACTTATATATTTTACGGTTGATAAATTTTTACAGGATCAATCAGTTGGCTTAGATACAAAATAAAAATATGCAACTTGAAACATTTAATTTTAAATGATTATTAAGCAGTCAGTACTTTCTTAATGTGGTTTTTGAATTTGTAGTTTTTTTACTGAATCTTCTATATTTGGATTATTTCATGAAGATGCTAACATAATTAGGTGTTTCAAGTGCATATCAGTTAATTTTGAGCAATATTTTGATTTAATCACATTCATAACTGAAAGCATTTCTTCACAAACATATGTTGATCCAAACCTACAACAATATCTGACCGCTAAATGATGTAAATTTGGAAAATTGCTTAGTGGCACAAATTTTCAAAATTCGATGCAATTCGGATCATTTGTGGTTAAAATAATTTCCTTACATTTGTTTTTCAGAGTAATATTGTGCTGTAGGTCAATAATTTCAATTTGTACCTGAGATGGGTAACAATTAATGTCTTGAAGAGAAATCGAAAAAGGATTAGTGAAAAGTTCGGTATTTTTGTTACCTTTAAAATCCTCAAACCTGGCACTGAAAGAATCCTGGCAAAATGGATATTAAATTTTTAAATCTATCATAGTTCAGAACATTACTAGCTTTGGCAGATAATTCCTGCCTGTGTGAATGGAAAATAAGTTAATTTTTTCTCTACAAAATCCAGACAAAAAAAAGTTTGTTCACAAACGAAGATAAATGACCAACTAGGTAGGAAAAACGCAATTTTTTCCCTGTAATCTTAAATTTAAATTGTTTAAATGTTCCATTATATCGGTAAGAAAAGCTAAGCCCTAAAGCCAATTTTCATTCCTGTGGAGCGAGCATTCACTGGGCAGTTCATCATTTTCTTCCAGATATTCTAAAACACAAACCCTCAAACTCCAAAATTTCGCAAGTGAACTGCCTTTCGAAAACCAGCGCACACTACAATGTAGAAGTAACTCGCCATTTTCTTCTGTTTCTTCAGGGAAAAACGTACAAAATCTTCATCGATTCAGAGCACGAGCTCGTATTTTGTTGATACAGCGCACCACGGGGTTAACAACGAAAAACTAGTTTAAGGCCTTGGCACAAAGAGCTTCTTGATGAATAATACAATGATACTTGAAAAATTTTCTTCCCAAATAATTTTCAAGCAAAGCAGCAAAATCTTTTATTTTGCCACCCATGCAAGGCGCTCCATCTGCGCAAACACTGTCTAATTTTGTCCATTCTACTTTGTTAACTTCAATTACATTTACAAGTTCCTTAAAAATGTCTTCACCTGCTAGTTGGCGCAAATCAAGTTCTTCCACAGTATCAAAAGTATTGTTCACGTAACGCACAAAGATACTCAACTGTACATTGTGTCTGTGATATCACCGCTTTTATCCAAAGTTAATGAAAATATTTGGAATTTTGAAGTCCAGAGACAATTTGTGTTCCAACATCCTGGCCAATGTCATCCATATCACGCTTGACGGTATTTTTAGACAAAGCTATTTTATCTACCATATTTTTGACATTCAGATCACTGACATTTTGGGCGAAAATTTAAAGGCTACTTTTTTCATTATCTCCTCTCCGTCAGAATATGGTTCTTTCTTGCGGGCTAACAACAAAGAAAGCCCATAAGAAGCCTTCACAATTGTTTCCATTTCGTCATTTCTCTTCTGGAACATAGATTGTTGGCCGGCTAAAGATTTCTTTTTTCTATTGATAAATTCCGTTTGCAAATTTGATCCAACAGGATATTTGCTGTTGAAATCACTATACAGTTGTTTGAAATGACGGTCGAATTAAAATTTTTTTGGAACTGCTATATACAAATTCCACATATCAAACAAATAGGCTTGGAAGCATTTTGATGTATTTACACGTATTGCTCTTCCCAGACAATTTTAAAATCACGAGCTGTAGTATCCTCTTCACTATTTCTTTTCGATGTCAAAGGTTTACTCAAAAACATATTGAAAATAAAAAAAATTTAAACAACTACGCTCAACGTTAAAATCTAAAAACAATTTTAGAAAAAACGAAAAAAGCTTAACGCCTAGCTAAACAGAGTAAAATCAACTGAGTCTGACAGCTGGAAGCAATTTGCCGATATTACGCTACAAATTTTCTGGGCTCCGAATCCAGCATTCTGATTAGTCATGGATGCAAGTTCTCACTCCCTCTGCTTTATAAAACGATTACTTTGTGCAGATAGAATTACTTCTACCGTATCAACAACTGCTCTCCTTATATATTGCCGAATTACTTCTTGATATTACAGAAATCGTAAGTAACCAACACCTTTGGAAAAACCTTTTTATCTGACATCACGCTGACAGCTATAAACACTAAATTTCAGAACTGCAAGGGGAAGCTGAAATTCGAATAGAAATCCCAGATGTTAAAAATTAACCGCCCACGAGAGAAAGCGACTTTTTAGGCAGATTCGACCGTCCGAGAGAGAGAGAGAATTTATTTATTTTTAATCTCATGTTACTCAACAATTTTCTCGGAACGTTACAATTCTGTGGAATTGTAAGTTTTGGAGCAGGATCTCATTTTTGGCACTATACTGAAGAAAAGAAAAAATCTTGCTTAGCGCCTTTAAAATCTCACGCTGAAAATTTCTATTTTTTATGTATTCTCTTCATGATAATTTTCTATTGTAATTCAATTAATTTAATAATCTTTTCAAACAATTTTTAATTTTTCAATAATTCTTCGCGTGCCACAGTTACGACTCCCGCGTGCCACATTGTGGCACACGTGCCGCGGGTTGGCCACCCCTGCTCTAGTTAAACCTTACAAACGACAAAAATGTTTTATATTTGAGAATTTCCCATCTTTTTAAAAAAAAATTTAACTAACCAAATAATTGATCAATCAATTTTATAAGAAATACTTCTGTAGAAATTATTGGTCACTAAAATCAGATTACTGGTTATTCAAAAATAAAATTATTTCAATGAAACCTGTACTAACATGATTTGAGAACATATGTTAAAAGAAAAAAAAAACCATAAGAAAGTAATAAAAAGCAATATAATTGAATTTATAATTTGAGATTGAATGGTACAAAAATTTATCAGATACTATTAATTATCCAGTGATGAAAGAAAGTAACTTCTCTTTTCTTAAAAAACTTATAATCTCTCTCTAAATCTTAAAGAAAATTACTCATTTTTAACACCATATTGTTATTTAACTACCAATACTACTTTGTTATAAATATTATAACTTGGTTTCGGTATCTGATAATCCTTATTCTTTTGACTGATGTATTATAGACTTTGTTAATTTACATATAAATCTGATTATTGTCTCAATAATTAGAAGCTGCAAAAATTATTTGGTCATTTTCTATAATTTTTTATTTTTTGCTCATTATTTGAGTTTTAAGGAAATCCTTAGTTCTTTCCTTAATATTCAAAATTTTTTATTAAACTAAAATCATTATTAAAGATCTTAGAAAAACTTTTTCTTATTATAATTTTCATTTGGTTGTATAATATTATTTTAAATTAGAATAAATATATAGCCATATTAAAATAATTAAAATATTAAAGAAATATCCCCCCCCCCTGAATAAACCATCCTTTTTCTTTTATTCATGTATTAGTTTTGTGAATTATAGATCAAATGATTGTGTATTTGGGCAATTTTAAAATCAGGAGAGTTAATTTGAGCATGAGAAAAACTATTGAGAACTAATGAGAGAACTGTATCCCTTTCTGGATTCAAAAATAAGGAAAAACAGGGAAAGATGTAACAGAAAAAATATAATCATGTGTTTTCCTGAAGGGAAATGTTAGTTATTTTTAGAAGTAATATGTTTTAGGGGAAACATGCTTGGTAAGACGAGTG
This sequence comes from Trichonephila clavata, assembly GCA_019973975.1. Taxonomy (NCBI): domain Eukaryota; kingdom Metazoa; phylum Arthropoda; class Arachnida; order Araneae; family Nephilidae; genus Trichonephila; species Trichonephila clavata. The sequence continues at coordinate 263,550 of BMAO01006155.1, read as the reverse complement.
TAAGCTGTTAAGATATTTTTTTCCAAGGAATCAAGAATACAAATCCATCAAAAATTCTTAAATCTTTAACTCTTAAATATGAAATGAAATTAAACTTGCATTTCAAAATAGGTTATTCATCATTATTATTTAGATAAAAATGTACAAGATTAGAACATTAAATAAATACTTAGCTATTACACATATGTAAACCAAAAAAATAAGTTTCAAATTAAATTAAAAAAAAAAAAATAAATGTTTTTCTGGCTTTGTTAAAGCAAAATTGATCATTTTAATTGTTGTGGAAGTTAATGTAATACTTTTGTTTTTGATATTAAAAAAATAATGCACGGTAAAATGCGCACCTGTCTTCCAAGTTGCATTTTTTAATTTTGATGTATTTTCGTCATATATTGTGCACCCCCTTTTTTACAAAAAAATCTCAAATGTATGTATGTAATACTCTTATGTTTTTAAGTCATTTTTGCTAGGTATTATTCCAAGCTTTTGAAAAAATAGTATAATTCTAGAATTACAACACTTTCATTTCATGAAGTAAGTTATATCTTTAAAATAAACAGTATTTCAATATATGTAGAAGCCTAGTTTTCTTTAAGCTCATCTCTTTTTTATTTTTAAAACTATAATTTTTTTATTCCTGGTGTATAACGCACGTCCATAAATTTCAATCCTATTTTTGGTGTTCAATGTGTGCATTATATGCTAGATTTTATGGTAATTAAATTTTTTTGCATTTTTTAAAATTAAATATATTATTACAATTGCCCTTCTTAATCTCTATATTTTTTACATGATAAAATGTGAACTTAAAAATAATTTTTTTTACAACTGATCAAAGTGGATGTGAAATTCTAAATTTATTTTATGCCAAGCATTTTTAGTAGTGTTTCTATCCTTGAAAATATCTAGGGTTTTATTTCCACTAAATCTGTCTCTCGGATTAATGAAATAAAAATGTCATTATCAATAATGTCACTCATATTCACAAAACTGTTGATATGAACATATTAGAATGCAAAATATATGATACAAAAATATGTTATTAGATAGTATTAGATAATTCAAATCACATGGAGCAAATAAGTACCTGTAAACCAGGGATTCCGAACAGGGTCCAGGTGGTTTCTTGGCAGCCTACAAAAGTATTAAAAGGATGTGTAGTATTCTAGGAATTGATGAACATTTTAAAATTTTACTTAATTTTTAAGAATTGTAATTAAGCTATAACATTATTTTCAATATGTATAGATATAATACAGTGAAATACGTTTAATGAGAAAAAATATGAAGTAATGAATAATATGAAAAATCGGTTAACACGAAATAATACAACTGTCTCAACAAATTACTATGTATTTTCATGCATTTTTTTCTCTTAAAAAGTAACATATTGCAAAACACAAAAGATTTCCCTTCTGGGAATGAACAAAATATGGAAAACACCAGCCACGCAGGTTAGATTAAGAAGGGTGTGAAATGAAAAATAGTTTGTTTCATATGTTTCGTAGAAAAGAGGCTTATTTGGTTTTGAAATACCTTCAGAATAGCCTGTGACAAGAGCCAATTTTGTTTATCTAAACTACTTTCACCCTCCATCTTTACAAACGCCACACAAAAGCATCTCATCTCTCAACAATTGGCTTTGAAATTCTGTGATGACATCACAGTGTGAGTAAAAATCAGTGAGTTTAGTTCGCATTACTTTTGCTGTTTTAGAAGCATTTTTTTGGCTAACCCAATGGCAAAAAGCTCAGGATGAACGCATACTACTATTTTGCTTAAAATGAAGTTGGAGCTTTCTAAGGCTGTTGATTAAAAACAGAAGACGAAAACAGAAATCTGTTAAGATTTTAATATTGCTCACTCTACTGTATCAACACTAATTAATAAAAGACTGAAAATCATGGAAATTTTCAAATGGTTTTTATTAAAAACATGCACATACACATATCTATTTAAATAAAATGTACTCTAATAAGCTTTATTTTGTTGAATATGTCTTTTAGCAATATCTTTAAACGCGAAAAAATATTTCTGTCCACTCAGTTTTGGGTTAAATGATTTTAACTGTATATATTTTCATGAAGAAGTATGATACATTCATCTAATAGTATAAAAAAAAAATCCATAATTTTAATAATCAGCTTTTTTTTAATTCTTCCTTCATATTAGTTGTATTGTTATCTTCAGGTTTTTTTGTGTATGTAACTATTCATATTAAATACTGTATGATAAGGAGAAAAATATAAGGGAATCTCTGAAGAAAATTATTTGCTTTAAAGGAGTTAACATTAGATAAAGTTTGGAACCCCCTGCTCTAAATTGTAAAAAAAGACGTGTGTAAGCAGCCATTTGATCATGTACATTACTACTTTAAGGTCATAGTATAAATTCCTTCAGCACCAGTAGTACTTGACAGCTGCCCTGCTTCCTCTGATAGTAAATTAACTAATTTCTTCCCTCATTTATTGTGTTAGTTCTAATTTGCTTCAATAAAATACTCTTGGAACACAGTAACCCTAGTAAATTTTCTACAAATACCCTTTTTCTAAAATACACTGTATGTGTTACCAGCCTATCTGAAATTGCTTATTACTTAGCTAAACTTTTTAGAAGATAGTGTGTTGGAAATTCATTGATTGCAAGTCTTGAAAATTTACAAGTGTGATCCAGAAAATTAAGAATGTTTTATTACAAAAAATGAAAACACTGTTTATTTAAAAAAAAATCATTTTTGTTACATACCCTGAAGTTTTCTTCACTTCTCTAAACAGTTATTTCCTACATTTAAACATTTCTTTTTTTGTATTTGTGCTTGTTCTTCTGCTAGTTCATCAAGCCTTGTTTGTGTTCACAGCATTCAAACAAGAGACCAAAAGTCTACTAGACTTTGCTCTGAATGATTGCTGTCTTTTCCCAAAGCTGAGGGAAAAGATGGTAAGAGTTTCTCTGCTGTAAATGTTTTAAAAGAATTAAAAAGTTGGAGAATGCATGGACCACCTGGTTTAATACACTAATAGCAGAAAAGTATGGAATGGGAATTCTGAAGCTCATGAACAAATATGATAAATGTTTAAATGTATGAAAATATTGTGTAGAGATATGAAGAGAAAGATTCAAGGTATGGTGTGTAACAGAATTGCTTTTTTTCAATAATTGATGTGTTTTTCAATTTTGATAACTTAACAGTCTGTTATCTGGATTACCCTTGTATTTTCTAATATTTTTCAAATTTATGTTTTCAATGATAAATTATTTTACAGTACTAACATATTATACTGTTGACTGATTTCTTCAAAATCAAATTATGTCAACAATGCTGCAATATGCAGCATTTTCAGTAATGGTAAACTGTTCATGCACATGTTTCAAAACCATAATGATAATACGAATAATAATGACAGGATTTTGTGATGTGTTTTTATTTGGCGTATTTGATTGACAGTATTATATGTTAGTACCCATTTTTCCAAAACACATAAAAGATGATGCTCCTTTCTTAGAGGAAAAATACTTTGTGATTGAGTATTCTTTTTTTTTTTTATAAATATTTTTATGTATTTCAGCAAGTATTAAACCAGAAGATGTTGAGGAATATCTTGGGACAATGCTAGAGAATGAATTCGATACTTATTTTGAAGATGGAAGTTTACAGGAAGTAATAGAATTATACACATTTGTTTTGAATTTTGTCTGCCACCTCCTTGTTATTTTGTAGATATTTTTTTATATAGATTAAAATTCATGTATTTAAAAATTTAGCTTAAAATCTTCTTGCATGAAAACAATGTTTTGTAAGCATATTTATATAACACTCATATGTAAACAAGAAGGAGTTGCCCGATTGTAATGAAATTTCATATATAAAGACATTTGGACCAAATATGTAGATGATTAAAATTTGGTGTCCAATGAATGGATAGCATTAGCTCCAGCTCATCAGAACTGCTCGTTCAGCAGGTGTATATAAGGAGTGATTTCAATTTGATGGTCAAAATTTCTGCTGCAATTCAAATGCGATATTTTACTTTGGCTGTAACAGTGCCTTGCCAAAGGATTTGTGCACATTACAAGCAGATGTCAGAGTTTGAAGGAAATAGTTCAATTAGATTGAAGGCAAATCGATTTGTTCAATATCTGGGTTGAGGCAATGTGGCGATTAGACGATGCCGGCAAGAGTGGGCCAACAATGGCAGATATCTGTGTCAGAACAGCAGCGGTTAACTGAGGCCCACAATTGAGTGAGAAGACAGAGCAGTTGTCATAGCACTGGATTAGTTGTTATCAAGTATCTACCATGTGACCCGTACACATGTGTCCAACATGACCCTCCATAGACCACAAAGAGAGCAGAATTTATGTTTGCGCCAATCGTTATGCTGCTTACCTCTCGCACCTGTACATCATCAAGGCTGATTGCAGTGGTGCCAAGCTTGATCAGCATGGAACTACACTGACTGGGGATGTGTAGCCTTAAGTGACAAGTCCTGTTTCCAATTGTGTCCTGATGAGAACTGCTGATTTGATTGGAGATGTTCAGGACAGTGTGGGATCCTTCCTGACTATCACATATCACGCAGGGCCACAACATGGTATTATGGTCTTGGAATGCCATCTCCTTTGATATCCTGACTTCTTTGGTAGTCATATCTGGCACACTGATAGCACAGCGGTACATTGACGGCATCCTACGACTGGTTGTGTTACCGTTCCTTTTGTTAAACTCTGGACTGATGTTTCAACACGATAATGCCTGGTTGCACTCAGCACATGTTATGAATTGTCTTCTAAATTGCCCTATATTTCTTTGGCCAGTTAGGTAGTCCGATCTCTCTTCCATAGAGCACATTTTGGATATTATGGGGGGTGATTACAAACATCCTTGAACGTTGATGACTTAGCCCAAAAGTTGGAGCAGATAAAAAAACAGCAGCAGAAGACGTATTTCTTTCAATATTTCTTATGGAATGTTGATGCATTTATATTTGTGATTTAACAAATAATTTGTATTGAAAATATGAAAAAATTTGTCAAATGTTGAAGAAATTTTTTTCTTTATCATTCTGAATTATATTAATTACAAATGTGTTTATCCCAGTTTCTTCATAAATTTTTACATTAAAAATATGATTTTTTGGATAAAATTTTAAAGAATTTTAATTTTATGAGAGTTTAAGTAAAGTTTGAAATATTTAAATACTTGTTTGATTTTAATGATAATATGGCAAAAGTTTAAAACTATTCTATGGTATCCTTAATAGTTGTAAGAATTTATCATGCTTAGGGGAAATCATTTTGTAAAAAATATTAAAGAAAATATCCAACCTCAAGTATTTACTGTAGTTTTATATACTGTATATAATTTAGAAATAATTTTACTGTATTATGAGAATTTGTTATATATTTTTTAATCCACTATTTTAAATTTTGGAATTCTCATTATGAATAAAATGTCTTTTTTATAGATATCTCTAAAGTTTTGTGAGGCATATCCATTATCCTTAACGAATCCTGATGGTGAAATATTTCAAGAAATGAAAAGGAATTCTGTGAATGTTGCATCTAATCACAATTCTTCTGCAAGCAATTTCAATCAAGAAAATGATGAAGAAGTACATAATCCAAATTATATTCTTTTAATGTGAAGGAAAAGTTTTGTTAATTTTTAGTTATGATGAAATACTTTTCTTTACAGTAATTTTTAAATAGAATAAAAACTCCATAATTTATAAATGTCCTCTCGCTTCTAAATTCAAGTGTTCCCAATTTTTTTTTACTTGTAATTTTAAGTATGTGGACTCTTCCTCCATACCCATATATGTTTAATTCCTAAGTGAAATGCTTATTTGTAGGTTATTAAAAGTTAATAACTAAAGAAAAAATAGTTAATGAAGTATTTATGCATTGGTTATTAAAAAGAAGTTTTAAACAATTCTTGTCTATTAGTAAATACAGAATTTAAAAAGGTAAAACTAAAGCATATTTTTACTTTCAGAAAAGTGTAAAAAAATTTATGTGCTATTTCCAAAAACATGCGCACATTCATTTCAAATGTTATTAAATAGAACAGTCTCTACTAACGAGGTCCTTGTTGCAGATATTTTGATATTATTAATTTGATTTGATATCTGTCTCAAATTTTGTGAATTGGTCCCAAATCAACTCTTTATACTGTATCTCGTTTATTATGATTTTTTTATTAACAACTGTGTCACTGACTGACTGCTTAAATGATTTGGTGCATAAGTGATTTTTTCTGGAAATTTCTATGAAAAGTTATTGTTTATTTATTTTTTTGCCACTCATATTTTTTGGAATTTAATTATCTTTTAATTAACCTTTTTAGGTCATAACTTTTAATATTGAGTTATTTTTCATAATTTATCTCAAATCTTAATTTTTTATATAATGCCCCCTCCCCCCAAGTTATAATTCTTTTGTGTTGAATCTCCTTGAAGGTTTCATGGCCTCAATTGGAAGATGCAATTCTAATTTTGTGTATTTTTCCTTGTAAATTGAATAAATGTATGCCATGCTATTGAATATTATTTTTAACTAAATTAATTACCTTTGAGTGTGGGATATTTGAAATTTTTTCCACAAAGTCACTACTGTATTAAATGCCTGTTCCCTTTTTGAGTAATATGTCTAAATTCTTTCAAACAATTATTAAAATCTTAAAACTAATAAATAACCTATGCATTTTTCTTCTGTTTTTTTTCCACGTCCTAATTGCATTAGTAAAATTTTTTTATTTTTAAAATTAGACTGCATGCAAAAGAATGGAACAGTTAAAAGTAACTGAAAATGGTGAGGATGATGGATGGACTACTGTTGGAAAAAGAAATAGAAATAAATGATCATACAATCCAAATAAAGGTGTGTTCACTTTGTTTCAAGATGTATCAAATTACATAGTTTGTGTGTATTCTTCAAAATATATTGATAATTTCAATACTTTTATTTGGTGAATTTCATTTTTAAGCTTAGGGTAATTTTGAATAATATCTTTATTTAATATGAAACTGATTTTTTCCCCTTATATATATAATTAAAAAAAAGATTCAAATTACGATACTTTTTCAGATAACAAAGTTTAACATATATATCATATTTTAAGTATACTATCTTATATTGTTTTATTGTGCTTACTTATTTTTTTAAATTTAAATTTGTGTAATTTTTACCTGTACATTTACTTATTCCATATTTTGTCTCTTTTATCTCAATGCAAAATGCATTTGTAACCTTATGTCTTAAACTTAAAAGAATATGGTTTTATTAAATATTTCAAAATTTTAAGGACAAAGTATGATTAAGAACATTTTAAGGTAGGGGCTATTTGGACCCAAACCTTCACCTCAATAACATCATGAGCCAAATAATTTTAATTGTTAAATATTATTATCTGACATATTATCTTGAAAACTGTCATGATCAACATCCATGTCTGGGCCTAGACCTACCACCATACACCATCATTACTCATTTAGTGTCAGATAAAGGCAACAATTAGTTGAGTCAGCTTGTGCTTAGGCTTGTCAGATTGTGAGTATATATAAAGCTCATTATTTGTTATGGGTTACTGGTTGTATTGGTATTTGACACAGTTTAAGCCATATACCATCTACTTAATTTCTGTAGATAAGAAAACAGTTGATTTTTATGATACACCATAAAATGGGGCATATAATGTGCACCACTGTATAATGCACACCTATACTTTTGAGCTGCATCTTTTGATTTTCAGGTATGTTTGCCTTAGAATGTATCCCCCCCCTTTCTTATGAAGAAACCTGAAATGTATGTAAGCAATGCTCTTATGTGTTGAAGTCATTTATTTGAAGTATTATCGCAGGTTTTTGGAAAATTTGTATACTTCTAGAACTACGACTCTTTAATTTCAAAAGGAATGTTATTTCTTTTAAATGAACAATATTTTGATATATGTAAGATCCTAATTTTTTTTATACACATCTCCTTTTTTATTCTTAAAGCTGTCATTTTTATACTCAGTGTATAATACTTACTCGTGAATTTCAACCTTATTTTTTGTGTTAAAAGTGCACGTTTTGTGTTAAAAGTCACTGGATTTTATGGTAAATAATAATTTTCTTTATTTAAAACATAAAAGATGAATTTTCTGATACAACTTAGTTTAATTATGGATTGCTTTTGTTGAACTTTACAAGCATATACACTACATTTGATAAAAGGGTTGCACGGAAGCTCAGGGCTTCAAGAAATCTTAAGACAACTGAGTATATTAGTCATATGATTTTAATATTAAGACATTTTAAACATTTAGTGCAGGTAGTCTGAAGTAAATTTTCTTTATATACCAAACTTAGAGGAATAAATTCATATTTATTGGAATAAATGCTGATGGAAATAGTATAATTTAAATTGGTAATTATCTGTTAATAGTTTTAATTATTATTATTTGTAGTGTATGGTCTTACTTAAAGGAACAAACTCATTTGCGTTTCATTTCTAAGAAAATTATGTAAAATTAGCAAAACACTTTTCATTTATGTAATTTCTGGTGTAGACTAATGCCCACTCAAAAAAATCTTTTGATAATTTTACTAAAAGTTATTAAATTGTTTAACAGTTAGTAGTAATTGACTAACTATTGGAAATAAAATTTTTAGTTGGGGACTGGAAGCAAACAATAATAATAATTTAGGGAAAAAAAATTGTTTAGTAAAATTTTGAACAACACAAATACAAAATCGTAAACCAAAATTATTTTTATGTAGAAGGTTTCATAAGATCTAACAAAGTAGCTCTGTTGTCAAAAAGATTTTTGTTTCTGCCACAAAATCTCTTCATGGCATGCTAGTAATTTTTTTATTCCTTGTTTGGTAGGAAAAATATGTTCTTCATTGGAGTCTATATTTTCTAAAATTTGTAACCTTTTTTTGATTAAATTGAGGCATTCTGTCAAATTTCCAACCATCATTTGATTTTCTGATTGAACTAAGTCTATACACTCAGTTCAATTAGAATCTTGCTCTTGCATTTCTTTGAGCTCATCAATTGTTGTTGCTCATCAATTCTTGGACACCATCACTTTCCACTTCTAAATCTATTGGTCTGGTAAGATCGACAACTTCTTTGATCACATTACCAATTTGATCATGTTCTGGCACTGATTTCGCTTGAGTTTCAGTGGTAAAAAAATAAGGACACAGTTTTTCTAGATGCTCTTTAAAGTTTTGAATGAAACTTCATTCCAAGACTTTGACTGCATCTTAAACATTGAATTGCTTCCTAAAGTTTTTAGCATAAAGCTTGTTGCTTAAACAAAAGATGAATCAATGAGATTTGAAAATCATGTAACTCTGTGTTCACACACGTCAGGGTAACTGAAGCTGAAGTATTACTGCATTTTAAGAATAAAATTCCTTTCTTATCTAAACAACTAACTTTATGCTGTGATTGTAAATTTAAAATAAACGAATACTGTTTTATCACACTTTCTTGGATTATTACATTATATTCATGGTTTTTTGTAGAAGTTTTGAGTTTTTTATTTATAAAGTATAGAAAAAATGATACTTATCAAATATTGAGACTTTAGTTAGTGACTGCTTTTCTATGGTGTTGCCAACATAAGAATTGGTGATATTATCTGATTAAATACGTTCATTACAAATGTAATGACAGAACAGAAATTGGCATGCTTCCTACTTTTTGCCATGTGTTTGACTTTGTAGACCCATATATATGAAACATATTTTCAATTAACATTCATGTGATTTCTAAAGTTGACAATTTCTCTACATTGTCTTCTTAAGTAATTCGATTTTTTATAGTCCTAATTGTACCTTTTTATATGCAGTTTAAAACTGATTTTGCAGTATTAATTGTCTCTAGAAGTTTTATGTCGATCATTTAAATTTTGACATGCTACATCAATTTACCATTAGACTCATAAAATTTCTCGTTCCTATTTAAAATCAGAATTGAGAATATTATGAGTATCTTAGTTTTTCATGTGATGAAAATTTTTCTTATGTTATAGAATATTTCAGAAGTATAGTTACAGCACTATATGACATTATTACAAAATATATTAAATTTGTATGTGTTTAGTTTTGACTTTGAATTATTATAACTCTAGGAGTCCCATTTTTTGAGCGCTTTCGATTATTTTGTTTATCAATATTAAAACTCTTAATAATTTATGAACTATGTTTTATTTTTAAATAAAATTTAAAAAGGAGAGTCACATTTCACATGATGTATTCTAGTATTTTAGAGTTTTTTAAAGAGATTTTTATTGTGTATTATAGTTAGTTAAAGAATCATTTTATTATAGAGCAAGTTTAAAGTGAGTTCTTTGTTGAATTGAGATTATCAAGAATTAAAATATACTATTTCAAATAAAACTTAATAACTCTTACTACAATTTAAGCAGTTTTAATCTGATGGTATATCAAGGTATTAAAGATATATATTAATATTCACTTAATTATATCAAAGCTGAATAATAAAAGTAGGAAAACAGAAATAGCATAATATATATATATTATATATATATATATATATATATAATGAGAAATTGTGTGCTGTTTTAAGTTCTTCTGTAATTTTTTATTAGACTGCCTTTTATGCATATTTTCAGTGATAAAAGGGCAATAGATATCCTTCCCTGGTTATATTGTGAAACTCATATATACACATTCAATAATATCTCCTCATAAGGAACACCTACTGGACCTGTCATTTTGTCCCTTAATTAGAGAGGTGTCCTTTCTCTTTCTTCAAAGGGTGTGCACTAAAAAATGTAGTTTCATCAGAAATTCAGGTTGTGTGAAGCTTTTAATAAATGGGGATATATACACAACATAGTCTTAGTATATATTTGATTTTAAAGTTATGAAAAATGAGAACTTTTCATTAAAAAGCTTAATTAGTACAAAAATGTATGAAATGGACACACTAGAGTGTTCTACTCACAGAAATTTATTGAAATTAATCTGTTACATTGGTTTTATTTTTTTCTAAAAAGTAGGCTTTATAATTTCTGCTGCATGAATTCCATAAATTTTTTGTTTCATTTTTAATTTTTCCTCCTTGAAACCATGCCGTGTAACACACACACGCACACACACACGCACACACACGCACGCACACACACACACACACACACACACACACACACACACACACACACACACACACACACCACACACACACACACACACACACACACACACACACACACACACACACACACACACACACACACACACACACACACACACACTTGCTTGGATTACCTTAAACCTTGCCTGAAATACTGAAGTCAGTGTACATATTTGAAGTATTATTTAAATTGTTAATAATTGTTCTATTTTAAGTAAGTACACCTACTCTAAAAGAATTCAATTTGATTTCTAATGCTAATCCAAAGAAAATGGTAGGCGTTCAGGTCTGAAACTTGCATAGCATTATGCATTCTATTTTGTCTATAAATTGAGGCCGCAAAAACGGCAACCTCAAAAGATTACAAACTCAAAAATTATTAAAGATTCTTTCTGTTTTTATTTCTTTCTTTACCTTTATCTAATTTTATAAACTTTTTTTAAATGTCCTTTATGAAGAGGGTTTTATATTAAGATTCCTATTGAAAAATATTTGGACTTACAGAGATGTCCTTTAAATACAGGCATCCAAAACAGAAGTACTATTGTATGCTATCTGTCTATATCTCTGTATAAAAATCTATATTGCTTAAAAGATAATAAATTATGTTTTTAAATAATTTATGTACTAGTTTTACTTTTCTCTAACAGAATTCATGTAATTACTGAAGGAAATCATTCAAGCAGAATTCCTTTTTCAAAGATTTCTCGTAAAGTCTACGAAGAAATAATGGATTATTTGTGACTGTAAAATATTTTGTGTTGGAGATTTCCTTTTAGTATTGGAGTGATAATGCAGATCTTGAAACTGGTCATGAATGAATAGAAACTTAACAGGCCTACAAAAAGAAATAAAATGTTTGAACTTTCACATGCATCGATCGATTGATGTTAGTAAAATTGTCATCTTATTTTTATTCTGCATGTTATTTATGATCTCATCTGATGAAGTTATGCATAAAAACTGGGACAATTAGTTTCTAGTCATATAAATACCAAATAAGCAAAAAGTTCGTAAAAACTTTAAAAATTTATAAAACACAGAAATTTTTTTAAAAAAAAAAAAAGGTTTGCAGGTTTAGCATTGTTAAGTCACGGAATTTTTTAAAGATAAGAAAAAGAAAAAAAATGAAAAAACACCTGATAGGTGGCATTTTGTACATAAGTGATAGAAAAGTCTCGCAAATAACAGAAGTAGCGTTACCAAATCATTACCGCAGCATGTGTTCCACATATCCATCACCACAAGGGATGACTCATTCCAAGCATGTCACAAATCCAGCGACAGCAGAGTGCAAAATGGCTGCCTGTATACATGACAGTTCTTGGTGGATCGCATCTTTCAATTCTGACAAATTGGATGAACTTGATAAATATCCTCGGGAATTTTAATATCCCCACAGCCAAAAGTCTACTGGAGACCATGTAAATATGCAAGGATTGCTAATGATTCTTAGATTTGGTCATCAGGATCTTACACGATCCTCGAGCGATCCAGTTTCCTCAAATCACTAAACAAGTTTTATGAGGCATACCAGTGTTGAAGTCCCTTTTCCAGTCTTCACATTTTTCTGAAGTCAGAATTTATGCAGTGCAACAGTCGCTCATTCCTTGTTCCTGAAAAACAGCTTCACCAATGAAGCTTTGTCTTTCTCGCTCAGCATCGTGGTCCACTTAGTTGGCATGCAATCGAGAATTAGATCTGGATCAAGTGCATCAGTATTTGTAATGGCCTGTTTCATTTGCATATTTCCAACTCAGTCGTTTGTACAAGCGCCATCTGTTGGCAGGTTTTTTTCCTTAACTTAAAAAAAAAATTAGTGACTTATCAATGCTAAACCTGCAAATCATTTTTTATTTTAATTTCTCAGGTTTTATAAGCTTTTAAAGTTTATATGGACATTTTACCCACCCAGTAAATCCATTTCAAGTCTTTCATGTGTTTGTTGCTTGTAACTAATTTGCAATGATAGTAAAGTTTTATGTATCTGCAAATATGTTCCTTAACTATTTTATATTAGGAGTAAAAATAGGTTATTAAGTTTTAACAAGATCATTTAATAAGTTTGTGTAGTGATTATTTGTTGATTAAGACAATGATATGAAATTCGTAACTGCTTTAAATTATGTATTAAATAATGAATTCTTCATATTAAATAATTAATTTTGTTTTTTTATTAAAGAAGGATGGTGATATAAGTTGCTTATAAATGGATTTGTATGTTAAAAATATGTAGTAAAAATGGACTTGTATATCATTGTATAAAAATAGAGAAAGGAAATATTTTAAGACAGTTTAATTTTTTTTAAACCCAAAAAATAAATTTATTGTTTGAAATAAAATGTTTTGTGAAGTCATTTTTTCTGTTAAGATATGAGTTATTTATGTTTTCTATGTTAAGTACTTATCATATATAAATTGATTTCATTTAGCAGCTTTCTTGCTTAAGAAAAATTGTTTTTTAAAAAAAAGGCAAGAGAAGTGATAACAAATTAAAAACAATTTCTATGTGTTTCTTTTAATCATTGTTTTATCACCATAATAAATCATCATTAAATCTTGTTATTTTAGAAAGATTTATTTACATTTTTGTGAATCAAATATGATTAAAAGTAAAATTAAGTTTAGTTTGAATTATTTTTAATACAAAATTTGTGAGGCATAAAAAAAAAGTTAAATTTTAACGTAAATTTTTGTAATTTTATTAGTAAAGTGCATTTTATCATCAATAAATAATTTATGCATTTATATTTAAAATAAAGGTTGTGTTCATGATACCAAATTTTTTTCTTTAATAATTTTATACATCATCTGCTACATGACTTTTTTAATGATAGATTTAAATTTAGCTTACATTAAAAATGAGAGATTTGTTGTATCATAGTTTATTAAGTTTTGTCTTGTCAAACCTCCATTTTACGATCCTCTATTTTGCAAATCTCTGTTTAACGAATTTTAATCATAACGAATTTTTTTCGGGTTTTAGCGATTTTGTGAAATAGAGGTTTGGACTGTATTTACTTATCTTTTTTTCCATGCATGACATTTATAAACATGTTTCTTATTGCTCAGTGACCTTTGATTTTCAAAGTCTCTTTTCAATAATAAAAAAATTCATCTTATTATCTTGACTTTGTTTCATGACATGTTGAGAAAAGTGTATTTATTGAGCATTTTTTTACTGCCAGTTTATTACCAACACAAAGTTCGCCAAACAGATCCAACATACCTTTTAATTTAGAGCCTTTGTTAGAGGATGAGATCAACTTTCGGAAAAGTTGCTATTGATAGGAAAGTGTGAAGATTTTTTTTGTAGTGCTGAGAATGATGTATATTTCATCATGATGTGGTGATTCATGTATGATTGTTACTTATATGGATTGCTTTTTGGTTAGCAATTAAAAGTGGCACCATGTGATGCCAATTTTGTGATTTTATTTTGTTAAATTCAGTTAAGGCTACACAGTACTCTTTTTCAAAACAGTTTTTGGGCCAACTAATAGTAAAAGTAATTTATGTTTTATATTCAGATTATATTATTAATTTGATTATGAAAGTAAAAAGTCAGTTTGACCAGCCATTATTTTACAATTTAAAAAAAATGAAAATTTTTTGAAGTTTCTTTAAATTTTTATAAAATGTTAAATATTTAATTATTTTAAGTGATTTATGTTTCTTAGGTTATTGGAAACAAAGATTAGAATGGAATTAAAAATATGTTTTCTTATTGAATTTTATTAATTCTTTTTATTGCTAAACTTGGGGAAAAAACATTCAATTTTTTAAAATATTAACTGTAAGACTTAAAAATTAATAACTAGAGCTCTCAGACCTAAACCCATACTAACTCTTTTAGAACATATATTTAGGAGTATATACAAAAAATTTCAAGATTTTATCTTGAACAGAAAAAAAAACTTAACAATTATAAAACACTTGCATCTTAAATAAAAGTTGGGGAAAAACGCATTTAAAGCTTGTAAAGGCACAAAACAAAAACTAATAATGTCTGTAAAGCTCTAATTTTTTAATGTTATTTTCCAGCCTATGTTCTATATTAAAATACTATTTTAATAAATTATGATTGAAAATATTTTTTAAATTCAAAATATGCTTTTGCATAATATTAATAGCATTTGTTACGACGATTGATTATTCAGCTTTATTTTAACTTAATATTTCCACAAAAGTTTTAAACACAAAATAATAATAATACAAACTTAAGCTAAGAATCACATCAAGTTTGTAAATATTATCAAATATTTTCTATGTTTTAAATTGGGGAAGTTGAGCGAGTTTAAGCTTTTATTGCATGACTTTTAAAATACAGTAATATAGAATTTAGTTTGGTACATCAAGAGAATATTCAGCTCTTTCTGCAGTATTTGTATTTAGAACATTTGTATTCTGAAATCTCATTGTAGTATCAGCTGAAGGCTGGATTTTAGATCTATTATATTTGGTCGTATTCCACCTCTTCCAAATATTATTTCTCATAGCTACAGGAGTATGTTTTTGCTGTGGCATTTTCTCAGGAGGAAATTTAATGAAAACCAAGTAAAAAGCTTCTAAGTTACATAAATTAAGTGTAAAAAATAAATATTGTTCTTGAAATAAGTTGTAATTAAGTAACTATGAGAACTCAAAATACTAAAAACATAAGCAAACAGAATTAAATAATAAACAGAATTTTTAGTAATGAAAATTGCAACTACTATAATAGTGTATTATGTTCAAAAATATTTTTCATTAATTCAATTTAAAAATGTAAAAATGCTTTAAAATGAAACCGAAACTAAAATCTAGACTCAGAATACCTCAAACATCTTACAAATTAATTGGTTTTAGGATTTGATATTTTGGAGCAGGCTTTCCAAATATGTAGACCGTAGCAAAATGCAGAAAAAAAAATCAATAGTTTTGTTATTTTTAGGTTACTGTTATGCATTAATTTTCAGACATGTCAGAAATAAAAGGAAAATTAATAAAAAAGGGTTATTAATCAAAATAATTATTTATTTACTGCAGTTTTTGAATTGAAAATACGACGTCTTTTTGCTATGAAATTTAGTAAGGTAAGGTGTCTTGAGTAACTACTGAAAAAGCTTTAAATTGCATATTAACTTACAAAATTAACCATTCTTCCAAGCGTTCATTTAAAGGAGCAAATTAGTAATTGACTTTGTGGCTGATTGCTTACAAATGCATGCTTTTTAATTAATCTAGCTCTTGATTAAAATACATGAAAGTTTTTAAAAACATATTCTTAATACAGAAAAAAGTAACTGCCCACCAAAAATTTATTGTAAAATTTTTTAAAATTGAATCATTTTAAAAAGTATTAATAGTTGGCTGTATGTAAAAGTTCAGTGTTGCTTCATTATATAAAATTCTCCATTCGTATAAAGAGTCCTTTTTATCAATGTATTTTTGGATATTTAAGTAGCATAAGGAATTTATAAGGAAATTTAAGTAGCATAAGGAATTTAAGGAAATTTAAGTAGCATTCTTGTTACTTTCCTGAGTGCTAAGGTGTTGGTTTTCTCCGAGGATGATTCTGTTGCTCTAAACCCTCGTATGAGCACCCCATTCCCCACGAAGTAATAGAAACCATAAAAAAATTCTCTTTCCTATATTAAAATATTCTCGGATATTTCAAACATTGACTATGCTAGACTGAAGAATATAAATGGTAAGCGGATGAGAATTATAACTCATAGACAATAACATTGCCAATGACAAATAATTACAGGTGGTTATCAAAATAATGGGAACACTTCAGATTTATAAAGAATCCTTTATTACTAAGGATGTAGGACTATCTTTGAAATGTAATACAACTTGTATTAGCCTAGGAATCTATTCAAACAAGTGCTGAATAATGTTTAGATGAATTTTGTACCATTCTTTATGGAGATATTTTGAAAGTTATGGGAGAGATGCCGGTGAAAGGTATTGGTTCCGTACTTTTTTCGACAAAAGTGTGCGTGGGTGGGGGTAAGGGGTAATTACCCCCTCTTGCCCTCCATAACTACCGCTACTATTCCCCCCTCCCTAAATTTACACTCAAGAGCCAAAACATTATAACCACCCCTACATTTTGCAATGAACTCGCCTGCATGACATGGAAGGCACGTGATCAAATGGAAGTGGTATTTAACTGCTGCTGTGGAAAGTCTTAAGAATCATTTTTTCACTTACTTCTGTGTGTGATGGGAAAGGCTGCGGATCTAAGCGACTTTGATAGAGGGCAGATTGTAATGGCTCGAAGGCTCGGAACAAGTATTTCCGAAATTGCATGACTCGTGGGTTGTTCGCGATCTACAGTTGTTAGTACCTATGCAAAGTGGATGAATGACGGTGAAACCAGCAGTAGACGACATGGTGTTGGACGTCCACACGCTATCAAAAGAAATAGGTCGTCGGAGACTGTCTCGCATGGTGAAGCAAAACCGGAGTCAGACAGTGGCTCAGCTGGCAGCCCATTACAATGCAGGGCCAAGTAGAATAGTATCGGAGTGCACTGTTCAGCGGACATTGTTGGATAGGGGCCTACGCAGCAAACGTCCCAATCGTGTGCCTTTGCTGACCAAGCGCCATCGCCAACTGCGCCTGCGCTGGGCCCGGGAACATCGCGTCTGGTCTATGGACCAGTGGGAGAGAGTTGCCTGGTCAGATGAATCACGGTTTGGTCATTCATCACGCCGATGGCCGTGTCAGGATACGCCGTCTTCCAGGTGAACAGTTGCTCCCTCAATGTACAGTAGGTCATACACAGGCCGGTGGTGGCGGTATTCTCTTTGGCGTGTCTGGGACCCATGGTTGTGGTAGAGCAGGCCATGAATGCTACAGGGTATCTGATCATCATTACGGATCAGTTGCACCCTTACATGGCCTCTGTTTTTCCAGCTGTAAATGGAATATTCCAACAGGACAACGCCCCGTGTCACAAGGCTAAAATTGTGTTGGAGTGGTTCCAGGAACATGATGCTGAATTCCAGTTAATGTCCTGGCCGCCTAACTCACCGGATCTCAATCCGATAGAACACATTTGGGATGTCATGGGACGGCAGCTCAGAGTTCAAAGACCACCAATTTGCAATATCTCGGATTTACGTGACCGTTGCTTAAAGATCTGCACTATCTGTCTCCGGCCATCTATCAAGGACTTGTGGCATCCATGCCAAAGTGGATTGAAGCTACGTTGCGCACCAAAGGTGGGCCAACTCGTTATTGGCAGGTGGTCATAATGTTTTGGCTCTTGAGTGTATAAATACCAAAAAACACCAGAATAAAAAAGTTTGGGTATTAGGGGACAATTGTCTCTCTCTCCATTCAGGCGGGGTGTCCTGTTTTTTAATAAATTGTTCGTGAGTGGCATGCGGTTAATACGAAAGTATCGACCAATGTAAGTACTTACGTATTATACTGTGAACCAATTCGTCAAATGAACAACGTTGCCAATAGTAGAAAAGTCTTCCAACGCTGATAATAGTCTTGTTCGCGTATACAAAGATAGCATTTGGCGATGTTTTTTGATTTGGCAAAATCGGCTGACGGTGTAATGCATAAGTACTCAAACGTATATTTTATTTCATCTGCATATTTTATTAAATACGAATTAACTGAATTTAAGGAATGTTGCTAATTTGATATGCTGCTACAGATTTCTGACCGAGCAATTATGCATTTCACCAAGCTGGGACCGATAACGTTACATTACGGTAACAACTTGGATAAAAAAAACTACATGTTTACTGGTCACCAATAGCCTATATGGCGTGATTTTGAAATGTTTAAAATGGGTAGTAGTAGGATATGAAATAAGTTCACAAGGAAATATCCAAATTGCTACAAGATGACGAGATAATGCCTTTGCGAAAAGGTTTTTTCATTTTTATTAAAATCGTGAGTAGTATTTTTCCGCATCGAGTTGCTTATAGCCCGTTCTACACACTCAAATAACTGGAGATTATATTATCAAACTAAATCACTAAATGTTGCATACTTACAAAATGATAGATTTTTCAATTAAAATTTATGGCTTTATGCTCTGGATTTCTGTCTTCATTTCGGACTTCCCAGCAATAGTTCTGTAGCAGCTTTTGATATAATATCCCATGCATATTCTACGTGATCTTCTGTGGCTTTCGAATAACAAATGCAAAAACGAATCACATACTCTTGACCGAGGGATGTAGCAACCATATAAATATCTCCTGTCTTGTTTATGGTATCCAATAATTTTTCATTCAGAATATTTGAACCTTTCATTCTAAAACAAACGAGACCGAAATGGACTTCGTTTTTAAGTTCAAAACGATTATCATCAATGATATGCTGCTCAAAATACTTCGCCAAATTAATATGACTTCGAATATATTGTTGAAGCCCTCGAATTCCATAACTCCTTATCGTGAACCACAATTTCAGAGACCTGAAGCGACGACTTAAGGGTATTCCCCAGTGACGGTAATCTAAAGCGTATTGTTCTTGATTGTATGCCAAATACAGTGGGTTCACAACTAGACATTCTGTGAATTTATGACGGTCTGATACCCACATTGCTGAGCAGTCGTAATTGACAAGCATCCATTTGGTTGGATTCACATTGAAAGATGATGCATATTCAATACCTTTCATAAGATGACGCATTTCTGGACAAATCATTGCATTCCCACCATAAGCTGCATCAATATGCAGCCACAGATCATACTTTTCGCAGATAGGTCCCAATTCGTTCATCTTGTCACAGGATCCACAAGATGTTGTCCCAATTGTTGCTGTTACGAAAAAAGGTCGATATCCATTTTTAATATCTTTCTTGACAGCCTCTTCAAGGGTATTGCCTCGTAATCGATATTTGGCATCCGTTCTAAGAATGCGTAGTTTCACAAGAGATATCATGGCAGCCTTTTCTACGCATGAATGAGATTCTTGGGAACAATAAGCAACTAAAGAAGACAAAATGTGACCTTCTTCAGCAGTTGGATCTATTCTTCGCATAACTTTCATTATATGATGTCGTGCTGCTAGAAGGACAACATGGTTACATTCGCTAGCAGAACCTTGCACCACACCGCCTCCCCTACTATTTGGCTTACAAAACAGGAACTTGTCAGGCAGACCAATCATTTCCCCGAGCCAATCCAGAACTATGGTTTCCAACTCTGTGCAAGAAGGACTTGCTGCCCATGAAAATCCATTGCAGGCAAGGGCGTCGGACAAAAACTCACCAAGCATAGACGGATAAGAACAACCAATTGGAAAGAATGCGTGGAAATGGGGATGTAGCCAATGTGTTATTCCGGGCAAAATAAAATTCTTAAAATCGGCCAAGATTGTATCCCACTTTTCACCCTCTTCGGGGGGATTTTCTGGTATTAAGGGTCTTAAATATCCTGGCTCCACTAGTGGTGTAACTCGACGTTGTTCGAGATCGTTATAAAAATCAATCATGAAATCGATCAGTTCTTTTGCACGTTGTCGAAATTCTTCCGTGTCCATAACGAATTGATTCTTGGCTGCGATATGTATTGAAAATATCTTAAATCCATGAGTATAACATTTTTCACTCAATTAGCCATTTTTTCCGGAGTTATTTTTAATTTATTTGAAAAATTGCAAAATTCTTTTAGCATTTATTTTGTACAAATTTTACCTTTTATCGATGGAATGTCCTCAGATTTTTACATAGCCACTGAAAATTCATCATTATTTTGATATTAATTTTATAGAAATAAATTACTAGTAAATATTTATTTTAAATATTATTTGTAAGAGATATCACATATTCATTAATATGTTGTATATGTATTTTAAAATTTCAAACTGTTGCCACAAAAAATTCTGTTTTTGAATAATTCAATAAATGCATATTTAAACACGATTTATAGAAATCTAATAGTTGGATCATGGGATTCCTGAAAGATGAACCTCAAAATATTGTAAAAGCACTTGTGGCGACATATTATGCAGAGGACGTACCATCTGCAAAACTCGCCATTAACGACTGCTGTATAACTGGAAAATCAGGTACATTTATGTAATAATTTGAAATTAAATTTTCACAGTTTTGTATAAAATGGTTACACATAGAGATGATTCTTCCACATTTAATCTTGGAGATACAAATACCGAAATCAATAAAGTAGCGGCTAAGCCACTAGTTTTTTGGCGAAATAAGACGCCCGTCCGATTTCTTAAGGCAAATGAAAAGTTTATCAAGGAGTTCTATTTCTGATGAACTTATTAAATCTTTGTGGCTACAAAAGCTTCCACAGCAGACACAAGCCATTTTGTCGATCAGTAAAGATTCTTTAAATAATATTGTAGAAATGGCTGACAAAATTATTGCTGTTTACAGTACATCCGAATTATGCTCGGTAACAAATAATGTTTTATCACCAAAATCAACCGATCGTAATAAATTAGAGGCATTGCAAGCAGACATAGCATTCTTGAAATTCTAGGCCACATAGTAAATCAAGAGAATACGACAGACGCACTAGATCAAATCTAATTCATCCTGATATGCATTTGGTTGGTACCATTTTAAGTTCGGAAGGAATGCCAACAAATGTGTACAACCATGCTAATTTAAAGGAGATATTTCGGAAAATTAATAGGCCAATCGCTCGATGTGGCCGGAGATACTGGCAAAAAAAGTTGCCGCTTATATTGCCGCATACGATAAATCAACCTGCAAGCAATTTCTTATCGATACGAGAGCTGTGATGTATCAGTAATTTCTGCAAATAAACTAAGAAATAATAAAGTATCAGATTTTACATTATTTGCCACCAATAATTCAAAAATTAACACTTTGTTGTTGTTGTTACTAATGCCACCTGTCTGACGTAGTCAGATCGAGGCCCATGACACTTTGGGCACTAAAACACTTAAATTGAATTCTGGACTTCGCCGACAATTTATTTGGTCATTCATAATTGAAAATGTTTCAAAAGCTATTATAGGAGCAGATTTTTCAAAAATTGTGGATTATTAGTTGATTGAAAAAGAAAATGTCTTATTGACCCTTTAACGCCCTTGTCTTCATTCGGTAAAATAGTTACATTACCAAATTTTCTCTCACTGCAATTGTTTCTTCCGGATATGGTTCTTCAATAGCTAAACTTCTTAGTGAATTCAAGGAAATGACATTTCATAACTCATTCATTAAAGAACCTAAACATTTATAGTGATGCATCATCAGAGGCGGATTAAGCGGCTGGCGGCCTCCAGGGGCCCCGAGCAACAGCAGGGGCCCCAAGCTGATAGACTTCAGTTATAAGTTCAACGTGCAACAAAAAATCTTGTACTGATATTGCAAACCCAATGATTACCCACATTTGAATCGTATAACAATTAGTGTTGCCCTCATATATTACATGTAATTGCGATTGAAATCCGTTTCTTTTAATGTTTTCCTGAACTTTGGTCTTTAATATATGTTTTCGGTTCCAAGTTTTTAAAAATTTGATCCCAGATTTCTTATATTACAATAATGATCCCAGATCTCAGACTATAAACAACTACCAATGTTTAGTTCTTTCGAAAGAATTTAGTATTTGAAGGTTCGTGATTTATTGTCATCTGGATTTTTGTGTTTATATTTTGAGAATGTGGGGAAGCAGATCGAAGCAGTGTCGGATTAAATGACATGGAGGCCCCTAGGCAGTCGAGTTCTCGGGGCCCTGTAGTCTATTTTTGGAGCACTAACAGAAAACAGAACATGCTTTTGTGTGCCCCTAAAAAGCACGGGGCCCATAGGCAACTGCCTACTCCGCCTAACGAGTAATCCGGCACTGGATCAAAGTATTTTGTAAATTTAGTATCAGCTTTATTTCAGTCAGCATGACAGAAAAAGCGAAATATTTAAGGGAGATTGAAATTTCCCTAAATTGATGAATGAATCAAATAGTGAAATAGATGAAAGTTATTTTTTGGAAAAAACTGTAGAGGATCTTTGGCTATTGAAATAATTGATCACAGGAATATTTGCATACTTTCATAAGGTATGAATTTTGCTGGCATTTTTTACCATTCGTCAATTTAAATTTGATTAACTTTTCAAGTTAAAATTTTAGGTAATGTGCATCCTGTTCTTTAATTTTTTTATTGTTTTGGTTTCATAGGATCATTTTTACACCATTTGCTTTCATATGTTTGATTTTTGAGAAAAACGTGTGTTTCTAGTTTGATAATATTTTCCTTTTAGTATTTCTACATTTTAAGTTTTTGTAATATAGAGAAAGGGAACTATGTACAGGGCCAGTCAAAAACTAAAATGTACTCTTGCATATGAAAACTTGACAATATTCCTATCGTAAGAAATGTGAATTTTGTCGTAAACATTAATATTGTAGATCTCTGAAATTCAACAATCTGCAAACTAATTCTTGAAATCATGCAGACTTTAACGTTTCGCACTACCACAGATGAAGCATATAATAAGAAAGGATTTTAAATTCTGAGAAACATTCCTGAACAACATTTCTTCTTATCAGGGGCGTAGCTATCACCGTATCAATGATACGGGCTCCCCTAGCTCCCCTAGAGGCCCTAGACGTGTGTAAGCAAAAAGTCGTAAAATGTTATCAATGGTTATATTAAGAGTTCCTTTTTACGTTTATAAAATAGTATGTCACTGGCATAAAACGATACAAGTTTTACGTGTGAATTCTGAATCTCAGGAAACGCAATAAGAAAAGTTTAAAAGCTGGTAAAATTACTCAAAATAATGAGAAGACAAGGAGTGGTGTGATCTTTGAATGTAGGAAAAACTTCTCATTCTAAGTAGATCGACAGAAAGATCGTTTGAAGTGAAATACAGATAACACTTATTAGGATGGAAAAAATCCATTCAGAATGTTATTTGCCTGTAAATGACAATAGCCCCTTCGTCTGTTGATTGATTGACTGTAATAAACGTCGCACTAAGAAGCTACTGGAAGGCTGGGCCCTTAGTCGGAATTTTTTTCATAGATGGTCCAGTGAAAGAAAGTATTATATTATATTTATCCCGGTTCTCTTTTATTTCTGTAACAACTAAGAGACTGGATATGCATTCGTGGTGAGCAAGGGCTGGATAACTGCTTCCCGTTCCGAGAAAAGGACTATAAGCGCCTGAAGTCTTCTGTCACCCTCCAAGTCTATAGTTAATTATTTTTCAATTATTATCAATGAATTCTCAACGTTGGTACTCTGGGGGAGGGGGGGGAGCGCGTTAAAGAAGAATTTCGGCACATTGGACAAAAGCACGATCGGGAAAAGCACGATCAAGATTTATGACAGGCTTAAGGACGAATGAAAAGAATGGGACAGAATGACCCTGAGAAAAAGACCCCTTTTCGAAGTAAACTGAGGAAATTTTGCGTCAATTTGACTTCCGAACTAATTTCTTTTAGCTTCCTGCGCTTATACAGACAAATAGGAGAACCGTGTTTAAACAACAAAAAAAGGTAACTATATTTTCATTTTCAAATTCTCTTTTAGAATTTCAAGATTTAATGCGCAGGTATTTTAATCAGTGCGTAAGATAAAGTGAAAAAAATATTTTGTCGCATTTGTGTCATTACTATTTTATTTATTTATTTATTTTTCGATTTACATACATAAATATAAATAACTGCCATTAGTTTCTTAGAATATTTTTATGATTATTAACATATTTAAATGTGTTTTCGTAGCTTGAATCTTAAAACATTTTCGATTGGCATTGCTATTCAAATGAAAAAATATTATTTGCCTCTCTTATAAAAATAATTTCTTGAGTCAGTTATAAAAAGCGATAATAGTTCATTTAAAATACAAAACATTAATGAGATTTTGAGTACATTCATTAATTATTTACCATAATTAAAAGAATCCTAACAATAACTCGAAATTGAAATAAAACGTTATTATATTTATTGTGTTGATTTTTTGTTTGTAATCCTAACGTATTACAATAATTTTGTTTAGTAATATATGAGCCAATCTATAATTTCTAAATATTTCATTAAAATTGTTTCAAACCGTTAAAAGAATTTTCAAAGAAAGAAAGTATATTAAGTTTACTTAAAAATACACTTTTTTTCTCTTTTTATTGAGGTAACGTGAAATAAACACATAATTTTTCTAATATACTTTAAAACTGCTAAGAGAACCATTATTTTGTAAGATTAAATTTGAAAAGCACAAATTCTTTTTGTCTTTTTTGTATTTATTGTCATTTTAAGAGTGATTTGCTCGCGATACCTTTTTGATTAAGATCTTTGGTCCAGACAACTTGAAAGGATATTCAGTGCCATCTAATAATTAAAATATGTGTATAACTAATTATACAAATACATAAAAATCGTATAATTACTTTAAAGTGCATAATTTCTTTAAAATATTGTATAACATTCTGTATGCTTCTAATAAAGTTAATCCAAATTCTCTCTCTCTCTCTCTCTCTCTCTCTCTCATCTATAACTATATTTAAAATCTTTAAAAAAGGCAACAATGCCAATACTATAGCAGAAATTTCTTAAAAAAAGCATTTAATGAAATGTTTATTTTTACAGAACAATAATAAATGTTGAAAAATATAGGTACTATATTTATAGGTAATTGCTCCTAGTTTAAAACTATTTAAAGTGGTAGCAAAATGTATTACAGAAATAAAAATATGATAAACACAATTTATAAAGTAGATAAGAGAGAGAGAGAGAGAGAGAGTGATTTCAAACAAAATAGAAATGTGAAAAGTTATTCAATATGTAGTAAGATTGCTTAATTTTGAGAAATGGAACTTTGAATGTAATTAAGATATAAATTTAGTTGAAAAATTGTAGATTTCTTTTGTGATATATTGTGGCGTTTGTGTGTGTCAAACAGTTTTGAGTTATCTCAGAAATTTCAAATTATTTTGGAAATGTTTTATTGTTCTGTTTAATCACAAAGTATTAAGATTTTTGAAAAAACAAACAAGTATAGTAATAATACTAAACTAGAATGTGTAAAAAATATTTGTATTCAGTTAATGTTTTATTAACTTATATTTAGAAACTTTAAAAGGAAACTTTACAAATCAAGAGTATTATAATTGTTTTTTCAGTTTTTAAAAGAAAACCTTAGAATTTTTGAATGCTTACTTTTGGTTGAGACATTTTAATAATTTTGATTATAAGTCATCCGGAAGCTAAGCTACGTTTTGTTCTAGAAATTAAAGTATGATTTCTGTAAAGAATAAAAGAATTAAACAAAATATGTGTGTATTAAATCGGAAATTTCATACTTCTATCAGAAAATTTGAAAAAAGATGAAATGTAATTTTATGAGAGTTGGGGGGGGGGGGAATTTAATGCGCTTTAGAAATTTTAGCTAAATTTGGACTTGATATTAAAAATTGCAGAGGGGGTCAATCATTTGATAATGCGTCTAATATGTCCGGGCGGTACTCAGATCTACAGGCACGTATTAAAGAACACAGTCCAAGCGCAGTTTATATTCCTTGTGCCAGTCGTTCTTTAAATTTAGTAGGAAATTTAGCAGCAGAAAGTTGTAGCGATGCAATTAAATGTGTTTTATGCTTGTACACACAGAAATTATTCTATTTTTTTTCTGTGTCAACTCATCGCTGGCGAATTTTAAATAAAAATCTGGAAAGGAGTAAACATGCAATATCTGTGAAAAAAGTTTCAGATACACGATAGTCAGCAAGAGCAGATGCCGTACGAGCTATAAAACTTGGTTATACACACATAAAAGAGGCCTTGGCTGAAATCCGTGATAGAAATGAGATACAATATGGAGAACTTCTCTTTGAAACATGGTAAATGGTCATTACATATTCTGATG
Source organism: Trichonephila clavata (assembly GCA_019973975.1). Lineage (NCBI taxonomy): Eukaryota > Metazoa > Arthropoda > Arachnida > Araneae > Nephilidae > Trichonephila > Trichonephila clavata. Next base: position 236,565 of record BMAO01006155.1, on the reverse strand, counting down.
TCATTTATCTGTGAAGCACATTACACTGTGCTTCATCTATCTTGAATTTGAGGAGCAATTAAAAATTACACTTGCCATGTTTATTGAAAGGTGGGGAAAAGTATAAAAAGTTTAAAAGTTAAAAATAAAATTAAGAAAGTACATTAGATTGCGACCTGAAATAATAATAATGTAAAGAAAAATTTCTGGAGCTATTTTTGTTTGCGTTGGGGTGTTTGGTAAAAGAGTGGAATACTGAGTCAACCACGGCTAACTCCGTTGCCGGAGGCTAGCGTACGGCCAACTTAATCATTGGGTACTTTTGAAACACATGGGAAAGTATGAAACTTCCCTAATGACCATGATTTGGGATACGATATTCCAGAGGGTGAGTGCTACTATCAAAGCATTACAATCAGTTGGGTGTGAGCTATTAAAAGGATCTAATCTACTGAAATCTTTAGAAAATTATATACAAAATTTCAGGAATGAATTTGGAAAAGTAGAACAAGAAGCAACTGCTTTATCAGGACTCTCATTTGAAAAGGAAGTTGGACAAGCTTGCAGGCAGCGAAAGAGAAAAATTATTTTCGGTGAAACTAAAGAAGGTCATGAATTTAAAAATAGGGAAAATTTCTTGTTCAACTCATTCTATGTCATATGCGATAGGACAAGTTCAGAACTATCCCGAAGAGCTGGAATATATGAAACTGTTATAGAACACTTTTTTGTAATTTTTGTCGAGAGGTTACCTGAAATTAAGAAGAAAGCTGTACAAAAATCAAAGGATATTTACAAAGACGATATTGAATCGCTTAATTTTGACGATGAATTGGATCAGTTTTTGCTATTTTTAAAAGAAAACAAAGATGCTATGAACACTCCAATAGAAATGTATCGAGTTGCAAAAGAAATGGTCTCGACTTTCCCTAATGTCGAGATACTTTTAAAAGTATTTTAACTATACCGATATCAAATACATCAAGTGAGAGATCTTTTTCGGTTTTAAAGCGCGTTAAAAATTATTTAAGAAGTAGTATGGGAGAAAACAAACTGAACAGCATGGCCATTTTATACATAGAACAAGGTGTTTTGGACTAAATAGATACTGCAAAAATAATCGATGAATTTGCCCAAGAAAAATCAAGATGTAAAGGTGTATAGCAAAATTTTAAACTTTTAAATAAGGTGTTTTTTTAAAATTCTTTAAAATAAAGTTAAAAGTTTTTTTTTGAGCCGTTAATTTTTTTTAGTTATACATTTTATTTTGAGAATTTAAGGTCAGCGAATTTTTTCGATTCTTCAGCCCTGGGGGCCCCAAACCTTTTACCGCCAGGGGCCTCCAACTAGCTTAATCCGCCTCTGCGCATCATATCGTAACAAGTGATCCACCTGTCTCATCAAAAGTTCGTCGCTTAGCACCTGACAAGCTTAAGTTAGCGAAACAGGAATTCGAATTTATGCTGGAACAAGGGATCTGCCGACCTTCTTAAAGTCCGTAGGAAAGTCCATTACATCTTAGTACTGAAGAAAATAGAGGATTGGAGACCTTGTGGGGATTACCGAGCTTTGAATGCTGTAACGCAATGAGATAGGTATCCCATTCCTCACCAGCATGACTTTACTCATAATTTACATGGATACACTATAGTTCCATCTCTCTATTTAGAAAGAGCCTACCATCAAATACCAGTTGAACCATTTGACATCAGAAAAACTGCCATCTGCACACCTTTCGGTTTGTATGAGTTCCCCAGGACTTTTGGATTGCGCAATGCATCTCAAACTTTTATGCGGTTTCTTCATTCCGTACTTCTGGGCTTAGACTTTTGCTTTAGCACAAATTGATGAAATTGTTGTTGCATCAAAGGATGATGCCCAGCATATCATTCATCTTAGAAACAATTTTCAACGTCTTCAGGATATTGGCCTTGTTCTAAAGGTTACAAACTGTCAATTCTTACAAACTGAAGTTGATTTCTTAGGCCATCATATTTCTGTCAATCGCATTGAGCCATAAAAGGAAAGAATAAAAGTAATCAAAGATTTCAAGTTTCCTGAGTCTGTAAAGGAGTTGCGAAGATACTTAGGAGTTATCAATTTCTACCATCAAATTATTCCTAATGCTGCAGGAAATCAAGCCATTCTAAACAACTATTTGAAAGGAAAGAAAAGTAATGACAACAACAAATTCATTGGATAGAAGAGCCAGTTCAAGCATTCGAAAATAGCAAGTGACAACTATGTAAAGCGACAGTGCTCGTTCACCCATCAGAAAATTCACACATTTCTTTAATGGTTGATGCATCTGATAATGGCATCGAGGCCGTGCTGCAACAGGGAGCATGGACTCGGTAAACCCCTTAGTTTCTTTTCAAGGAAATTAACTAATGCCCAAAAACGAAATAGCACTTATGACAGAGAGCTGCTGACTGCATATTCTTCTGTAAAATATTTTAAACATTTTTTGGAAGGTAAAAATTTCACAATCATCAACGACCATAAGCCATTATTTTAGGCATTTCGCCAGAAACTGTATAAAGCCACCCCTCATCAACAAAGACATCTGGAATAAATTGTCCAATTTACTGTTGACGTTCTGCACGTACCTAGAAAAGACATCATCATTGCCAATGCACTGTCTCGAGAAGATGAATTGCATCTCCAACCAGCTATTGATTACGAAGGTATAGAAATTGCACAGGACATATACGAGGAGTTAAAAAATGAGTCCTTCCAATAACTTTTCTCTAAAATTAGAAAAAGTTCTTATATTTGGCTCCAACTTTGACATATTCTGTGACTGCTCGGCCTTATATTCCAGAAGCATCCCGGAGAATTGTGTTCAACAATATCCATAATCTAGCACATCCCTGAATAAGAAGCAACATCAAACTCTTAACTTCAAAATTTGTATGGCCATCAATAAATAAGGACGCAGAAACTTGGGCTAGAAGCTGTATAAAGAGCCAAAAGTCCAAGATCACACGTCACGTACAGAGTCATTTCCAGCAAAATTACAATGTCACTAACCATTTTTGAGAAATCAATTTAGATATTATTGGTCCCTTGCCATCATCTGAGGGATTTCGCTACTGTTTAACTATCATAGATCGATGCAGTCGCTGGATGGAGGCACTTCCAATACCTGACATTCGAGCAGAAACAATAGCAGATAACATACTAAAAGGCCGGATTTTACGTTTTGGAGCACCATTAGTCATTACCACTGATTAAGGAACACAGTGGAAGGCCCAGCTCTTTCAAGAAATTCCAAAATTAATGGGATTTAAACGCAACAAAACTACATCATACCATCCGCTGGAAAATTATTGTATAGAACGCTGGCACCGTACTTTTAAAGCGAGCATAGTATTTCATGAAAACATAAGTTGGAAGTGGTCACTTCCCATAATATTGCTTGGATTAAGAACAATTTGGTGTGCTGATTTCGTATCAAAGCATTAAACTGCACAGTATAGAAGATTAAAACTTTATAGGTAGTACGCAATAGTATCTTCGTCCTTGCTTATGTGTCGCCCAATTTTCTTTGATATAATTATCACCGAAAATTTCACTCATACCTTGCAATTATCTTGTTAATATGTAATTCATAATTAAGACTACTCAAATAATAAATCACTTATTTATTATTTCTTAAGACAGAATCCACATTAAATCAACTTAAGAACAATAATTATCAAAGTATTATCAGAATTCATTATGGACGACGTATACTGATATCACGAGGGAATAAACGTAATCAAACAACATTTAATCTAAACTACAAAAGTTACAGACCTGAAATCTTCTTCAGAAGAACCTGGAACAGTAGAATTAGAAGGCTATAATCTAGGATATCTTCAAATAACTTCTGAACCGCCTTAATGAATCTTTTTCAATAATCTTCTTTCCTCTATCAAATTTCACTTCATTAAACTAGACGCTTAAAACACCTTCTTAGACAACCACGTAGTTTACTTTTCAATCCCAACACGGAGTTCTACTCTATCAAACCGCTTAGTCATCCTTATCTCTTCATTTCATTTCTCCTTTTATATCTCTTTCGAACTCGCTAAACCCGAAACTATCTTATTTACATAAGTCACACTTTAAGCTCTCAGTGGGATTGTCAAAATAAATACAATTTAAAGTTTTTAAGAGAAGGTTAGTGAAACGCGTAAGCACCCGTCACACACTCTTCATTATAGGTAAAAATGAATGTTAATGTTTCAATAGACAGATTGAAACCATGTTTCTCTGACAATTCTTCAGAAAGTGTCTTTGAATCCAGTGTTGCAAAAGATACACCAAATAAACCTGCAGAAACGTCAGAGGAAAAGGTCAGATTTGCTCCATTTCCCCTTCCTCCTTCAACCAGAGCGACAAGAAGTGGACGCGTGAAGTTCGTTTACCAGTGCGTTATCAATGAGATAAATTTTTGTTTCAGTATCTCACTTGGGAGAAGTATTATGGTGTCATATTACAAACAATATATATTCGCACTACAGAGAAAGGTCAAAAACTACTTAACTTTCAATTATTGTGTTCTGTTTACATTTTCCCGACAAGTAATTAGCCATTGATGTCTGCTTTTTGTGTATGTATTATAACTCTTAACCAAAGATTTATTTAACCTTTAATATCATATGTAAATAAAGCATTTCTTTAACTTTCATAATTATTTTGTTTCTGATGCCGTTTTGGGTAAATTTCGGAAAATAAAATTTAGAAAATATCTACTTTAAGTAGAAGCAATAAATTGATTATCCATACTGCGATTCTCAATTGCTCGTTCTCAATTCTCTATACAAATGAAATAATTCATTTTTCAATCGCACCTTTTTTCCGATTTTCTAATTTCTTACTTCTAAATTTTTAAACTTGCTGCGTCTGGATTGGTCAAACGAAATCCCCAACATTTCATTTCTCAATTTCGATTCTACTCTCTGGTATAGTTCTTTACGAAATTTTTTTTCTCAATAACTGATTTTATTTAATTTAAATTATAAATTATATATATATAATGCATACATATTTATACTATTTAAAAGCTATCTTTTAATCTCAAATTAACTCTTGGGGAAGTGTAAATTCACATCATGTCATATACTTTTTTTTAAATAAAAGTTTTTGGATTAAGAGCTACAGAGTTAACAGTTTCAAATCACTTGTACGAAGCTAGATTTTTGGTGGTCGAAGCAAAAAAGAGTAAAAAAAGGAGCAAAAATCAATTTGTAAAAGAAAAGGAGATATCCACCCATATCCAATTTGATTCCAAAATTTGAGGAAATGTGTAATTTTCTGTAAACTTGTTAATTTATTTTTCATGAATAATTAACAAATGAATGAATTTACTGAGTGATACCTTTAATTGAGTTGCTCCTTATATGTTTATTACACTTTTTTTTCTATTATGATATGTGTTTTATTTATTCTATCTCCTGTGTATATACTACATGGAAATTCACTTGGGGGAATCCACTCTGAAATTCGTGACCCCCCTACACACAATGAATCATGCTTTGACTTATGTTAAGACACCGTAGGAACACCTCAGTTTAAAAAAGGCAGCACAAGTGGAAAAAGCTTAGGAATTATTGAACTATAAATGAAAGGTGTATCTGTAAATTTATGATACTGATTTATTTTTTCAAACAACATTAATACAGTAAACGTTTGTCAATTATGATAAAAAATAACAGATGCAATTGTGGCATAATAATAATATCATTATTACTTATATAATACCGGATTAACAATTTTCCCCCTCAATTAGTTATAGGAACGACGTATTCGAGAATCGACACTGCAATGTTTGACCTACACGGCATATTAATCAGAGTTTCTTAATCAAGAATCGTTGATTTTCTCTGACACAAGAAAAAAATCAATCAGGAAAATGAGTTATTTTCTCCATGGAAAAATAAAGTGACGGAAGACTTGTTTTTTCCCACTAGTTTAAATCCAGGCATTTTCTTGCCTGTGCTAGAAAATGTTGCTTATTAACTATTATTTTGGCTTAGTTCTGAAGCAATGTATGTTACAAGTGAAAAGGTACGAAACGACATAAAAATGAAACAGTTAAATATTTGCATATTCCGCCATGTAGAGAATGTAGCGAGACATCTCGGGATGCCATTGGAGACTCTGACTGGGATCGGATCATGCGCGGGTGCCCGCATGCGCAGGAGAGAGCAAAGGCTCTTATAAAAAGCGGCGTCCAAATGATGCGAGCACAGAATTACTCGAGCACAGAAAAAGCATTAACTCCGATGTGTACTGTGAGACATTCTGACGCCTACGCAGGTCCATCAAGAACAAAAGACCGGGCTGCTCTCGGAGGGTGTGGTTCTGCTCCATGATAACGCGCGTCCACACGTTTCCAGAGTCACACAAATGGAACTGGACAAGTTCCAATGGGAGACGTTGGGCCATCCGTCCTACAGTCCGGACATGTCACCCTGCGATTTCCATGTGTTTGGTCCACTGAAAAAACACCTGAAAGGAAAGCGCTTCAACTCGGACGACGTACTCAAGGACACTGTGAAGGACTGGGTCTCGTCACAGCCACAGGAATTCTGGGAAAAAGGAATCCTGCGGCTTGTTCATCAGTGGAATCGTTGTGCTCAGGTCTATGGTGTATATTTTGAATAACGTCTATATTTGTACCCGCCGTGTCGTTTCGTACCTTTTCATTTGATCACCCCTTGTAAAATATTATTTGAATCTCTGTATAACAGTTTAGGTATAGAAATTTGTGTTCAAAACCTATTATCAGCAAAAATTGCTCTTTTAGTAAAAATGGGTTTAGTGTAGCAAGTTAGTCACCAATTTAGTTTACTTTATGGTTTCTTCCATTACGCTTTGATATCAGAATGAATCTAGAACTTTGACTTTTGAAAACTCCCTACTTATTAGATGTCTCTCAGCAAAAGTTATTTATTTTCTAAATTTCAAATTTATAGGTTTAGTTATTCATAAAAGGGAATTTTTTTTATATAATAAGACCTCGCAGCACATATCTTGGATGTCAATTTTCACAAAACCCTCTCCTAGAGGATCTATACTCCATGAAAGAAGCGTGCCAGCTAAATTTCAAGTCTAGGTTTAATAATTCAAAAAAATGGAATTATCTTTTATCTATATCAGCCCTTTTACCCCTCGCAACCCCCATGTGGTTCAATTTTCGTAAAAGCCTCTTTTGCAGCGATTCTCTACTTCTTGAAAGGAATATACCAGCTAAATTTCAAATGGTTAGAAATGGTCTAGTGGTTAAAAAACGTGAATATTTATCTATAATGGAACCTAAACTTTTGCAAACCCTTTGGGGGTCGATTTTGGCCAAAACTCTTTCTTAGTGGATCTCTACTCCCTGAAAAAAACATGCCTACGAAATTTCTAGTTTGAAGACCTAACAGTTCAAAAAACGGGAATATTTATCTCTACTGCCCCATTAACCCCATGCAACTCCCCTTGGGGGTCTATTTTCAAAACACTTTTTTGGTAGTGGATCACTACAAAAGGAAGATGCATGTCAAATTTCAAGTCTGTAGGTCTAATATTTCAAAAAAGGGTTGTTTATCTTTAACGCTCATTAATCCCCCCCCCCCCAACGCACCTTGGGGGTTTAGTTTTCGCAAAACCCATTTTGTAGTGAATCTCTACTCCATGAAATAAATCTGCTTGTTAAATTTCAAGACTGTGTATGTGTCTAATAGTTTAAAATTGGAAATAATTATCTATAAGCGTAACACCTTTTGGGGGTCGATTTTCGTAAAATCCATTTCGTAGCAAATGTTTACTGTGTGAAAGAAATCTGATTGTAAAATTTCAAGACTGTGCGCCTAATAGTTTAAAAATGGAAACAATACATTAGTTATATAAAGAATTTTTACTGGCCCTAAATATTTTGTAGGATTAAAATCGGCCCTTAACCTCGAAATAACGCGTAAACAATATGTCGGTTCTTTTCAGACTGAAAAAAGCACACAGTAATTTTTCTGTTAAATAAAAAAAAAAAAAAAAACCTTTCTGAACCTAACCCTGAAGGCAATTTAACCTTGGGTAAAATCCTCGAATGTTTGCATTGACCAAGTTTTGATGTCGGAACATAAATCGCGTTAAGTGTTCGATGGTTGATCGAACGCCATACTGTGTTTGCACAATTTATTGTTGATGCAGCAGCTGAATAATATTTTTAGATTCCAGTTTCTTAACTCGAACCGCTAGACATAACTACATTCTTTCCCGACATATATATATATTTTTTGGAAAAAGCAAACATGAGAGAAAGCAATTAGGAGTAGTTTCGACTAGATTTCATTATACACTCACTTCCAAAAATTAAGCACGAAGTTGTAAAATGCAAAAAAATCAACAAATACTTCTTTGATTGACACAAAATTTGGCAGTAAAGTAGCATATATATTTATATATTTATACATAAAACAAAATCAATAATTATATACAGAAATGAAAACAATTTTACGTTTTTGTAAGTTATCAGATAATGTCATACTGGAGACTTAAACAGAATAATGTATAAAGTGAAAATGAACAGCATAAAATGAAAAAAAAGGACATTAATAGGGTATGTGATCCCCCCTCGTCTGTATGCAAAGTTTACACCTTCTGACCATGCTTTCAATTAGGTGGTCAACCGCGGAATTAAGCAATCGCCACTCTTCTTGTAGAGCAGTTTCCAGCTCAATAAGAGTGGCTGGAGGTGGGAAACGTGAAGATACAGCACGGCCGAGAGCATCCCAAAGATTTTCAATGGGATTAAGGCCGGGCGAATATGCTGGCTATTCCATACGTGCAATCCCTTCACTCTCCAGGTAGTCATCGACGATGTCAGCTCTTTGGGGAGGTGCGTTATCGTCCATTAAAACAAAAGTAGCGCCGCTGCAGCGTATAATCTCACAATGGGTTCTAGGACTTCATCGTCGATACCGGACAGCCGTCACAGAACCCCGTTTAAAGATGTGCAGGTCGGTGCGGTATCCTAATGAAATCCCTGCCCCCTCCATAATGCTTCCGCCTCGGAATGCGTGATAATCGGTGATGTTTTGGGGCTGATTGCGTGTTCCTTGTTTACGCCATATCCTTATACGCTTGTCATCTGGCTCCAAAGCCAGACTTCTTGGCTCATCAGTAAACATGACATTACCCCAGTCAGACACAGTCCAATTGCCATATTCCCGGCACCACTTTAATCGGGCCCCTCTTGATTGGACGGATAGAGGAACACAAACTCGAGGTACCCGGGCATACAGTCCATTCATATGTAATCTTCGGCGTACAGTAGCTGCAGATATAGCCTTACCAATGGACGCTGTAACCATAGATGCCACACGTGTGGAGGTCGCTCTGTGATTCCGCTAGGCTACAATAGCAATATATCGATCTTCCCCGGGGGTTGTAACCCTTGGGCGATCGCCTACGGGCCTTCGGACAACTGTCTGTGTGGTTTGGAATTGTTTCCATAAACGTGAAATTACAGAATGGTGAACGCTGAAGAAAAGAGCAACATCTGTGATCGACTGTCCTGCTTCAATGCGCCCCACTGCACGCCAGCCCTCAGAATCTTCCATTCGTTTTCTGGAAATCATAGAATCACGTATGTCTTGAAAACAAATTGTATGAAAGTTTTAAACACCTTCTATCAGCACTTAAATCAACTTCTGTAATCCTTCATAAAGCTGGCTTCTTATAAGACTGCCCTTTTTGCATATTTCTTGACATGAAAGCACGATTGGCTGTTACCTAACATATTTGCATACTTCCATCTACCTCTGCAGTGAATTGCATCCTTTTTAATTCTGATTGGCTTCCGGAAACTAGCATTTTCCTCTCCGTGCTTAACTTTTGGAAGTGAGTGTATTTTTTGCCGTAAGAAACTGGATATATTGAATGCCAGTTCAGTGTTTGTCCTCGTCACTTGACTATGGTTAAATATTTCGAGGTCCATCGCCAAAAGCCTTAGAGTAGCCGAATAGTTCGATGTTAATATTCACTCACTCATACACTTAACCAAAGACCTTATTTTTACTTTAAAGAGTGCTAGTAGGTAATGTGCAGATTATCTTGGTAATTTCACAGATTACCTGGGTAATTTGAGAAATGAAACCATTTTCCGCACTTTTACGGATCATCCTAGTTAATGAGCAGACTTTCAAGCTTATCTCTAGATTAACTGATTTCTGCATTTTAGCGGTAACAATGTTACTGAGGATGAAGTACTTACAGCTGTAAACTTTATGAAGACATACTGCTCATTCAAGGGAATTTGTTAAGAATTAAAGTACCATCATCTATGTTTAGAAGAATATTTATTGTTGATGATAATAAGTTTAAAATTATCTGTGATTCGTTGAAATAAAAAAAAAATGTACTCTTAAGGTATCCGACTACTTGCGACCAATTTTTTTTAAAAAAGAGATATGGAGATTTTTTTGTGGTTTTTGGATTTATTTAGTACATTTTAAGAAAAGAAAAAGGCTAAAATTAAGAAAGGAAAAAAATTATTACTACTAAAATGGGAAAAAATGGGTAAAAATTGACAAAAAATTACACATAGTAAATGAACAAATTCTCAATTTTTCAATTTGGATGTATTATTTTGCTATTCTTTTTTGAATGTCCTTCAGGAAAAGTGATATTCTAATTTTTACAAAAACTCGAGCACTTTATCTTAGTTGTTGAAATTGTGCTTAAAAAAACAGTGGTTATATTCACATAAAGAACTGTAAATTTTGTAATAAAACAGTGATTGAAAAATCTGAAGGTTAAAACACTTTTACTATTATGCAGAACATACTCGTACACAAAATATTTCAGTAAATTATTTAAAAATCTTTTTGTGCAATCGCGCGCTGTCCCCGTTTGTGCTTTTCGGAAGAAAAAAAAACACATTTCGAGTAAAACGCATTTTAAAGTTAGACATCTTATGTCAAGTTATGGCATTCGCTTTTACTAAAACACTTCTAATTTTTGTTCTAGTGAATGGAAAATAAACAAACTTGGTATTTTTATAAAGCTAATAAGATAGCCTATAAAATAAAATCATAAAAAACTGTCAATTTAAAAAAAAATCATGATTTTAGGGTAGTTAGGTACCTTAAACTTATCCAGAAGGATGTATTTGATCGTAACGAAATTTCACGTTCAAAAATATTCAAACCTAACATGAAATTCTTTTAAACCAAACAATAAATGAATAGTTAAAGCACCAGAACATCTGGGTAAAGGGAACAATGGACTAGTTTTTAATTTTGGAGAGTATAACTTTTATAGTTCGAATTCTTTTTCATCTACTCATTTTAACTTTGTCAATGGCTCAAATGTGTTCTCGCAGTATAAATCACAGATCAAGAGAGGTGACCATATCGAATAAATTCAGGTTGGACATACGCCCACCTTCCATGGTATTGCTTGGAACGAAATCATAGAAGAAAATCATGCAAAAATAAATAAATAAATAGTAATAATAATAAATGATCGAAAGTGAAAAACTAAGCGATCACAGAATGACTATCTCGACACTTTATTTGTTAATATCAGCGATCTCATAACCAGAACAAAAGTGAATGTAAGTATGATTAATAGGAGATTTAGAGAATATGATCTCAGTTTATAGCATTCGATTACCTTTGATTTCTGAAAAATGATGAGGCTGTTTACTATGTTATTGGATTATTCGACTTGCAGTTTTCTTTTCTGTAAAAGAGTTGCTTCTGTAAATAAGTCGCATTGATAATGGAAGATGATTGGACAGTGGTGGAATATTAATATGTCATCAGCCACACAATCAAATATCCAAAAGTTGTGTCTCGGGTATTGCTTTATTTGATAACTGGGCCATTTTGGTAGACATCCTTGAATTTGATATTGTTGCGAATTTTTTGTAATGAATGGTTAAAATAGGGTAAATAATTTATATCGGGACGTGTAATACACATTAGTATTACTTTCTGTTGTATTAATTTTATGCTAAAATTGTAATATTCGCAAGCAACGCCGTTTCTTGTATTATAAAGACAATTCATTGGAAACTTGGAGAAATGTTGGGGATAGAGCCAATTTGGCATAATTTTTGGCGAGTTGGGGACCATTTTTGGCGAGTTGGTGACCGTATGGATGCTTCAGGAAATCACTGAAGAAATCTATTAATATCACGATCTACGACGAACGTGGATGTTTCTCGAAATATCTGTGGGGTTTATAAGTAGAGAGTCGCTCACCGAAACCGGATCAGCACTGTTTTGACTATTGAAGAGTCGACTAGCGATTAGTTGCTACCACCGAGCGAGTGCTTGCGAATAATATTAAGCATTATGTATTTGTATTTTTAGACACTAATTGTTGTGCTTGAGTGCTGTAAAAGGTGTAAAGACCTTCTGGGATTTATTAAGCGAATTCTAGGGCTGTATCCTGTATTTCAAGGATTATTTATCTACAATAAATTTACCTTGCTTCTGAAGAACTGTCTTGATCTTTGAGACTGATAACATAAAAGGCTCGAGCCCTGATCTATGTAAGAATACATTAAGTACATTAACATTATTCTACGTCCTACTTCGTTGACTTTCCTTTCACAGCAATCCGGAATAAAATCCCAACAATTTAAAGTGTAAATTCTCTCGAAAATTATCTATATACAGATTATTATTATTTTTTTTGCTTGTCAAGTGGCAGCATCAGCTGAATGGTTATAATTGCAAACGCATGTTTGGCATTCTCACGTCATGGGTTTGAGTCCTGTTGACACAGAATATCCACCTTCTAAAGGGACGGTAGAAAGCTAAATCTATCGAATCTCAAAGTCCTCCTGTTGGCGTGGAATTTTGTAGAGTTGGTTACTAGGTCAGGTACCATCTGTGTCACTTGAATATGCACCATCTGCTTTCAGAGTTTACAAGTCCAAAAGCCCTCGTGCAACTACAAAATGATATTGTCAAAATGCTCAAATCTGCTTGCCAAATACTTCTTTTTTTAGCTATGTTGCCCAATCTCTCCACAAAAGAGCATATTTGAATTAAGATATGCAAATCCTACTGATAGTTACAAAATTTCGCTAATATAATTTAACAATTAGAGATATTGAAACAAAACAATTTTCGGAGGGACCTCTTACAATTTTGAGAATTAATACTACTCATTACAACTTGCATAAGAGTTACAGATGTTATACATATTTAATTGCAGTATTGTGTGTGTGTGTGTGTATCCATGACTATCTGGTATATCCATTCATCACCCGGATGAATTGAAAAAAAAAATAATCGTGGGAAGGATAAAAAAAAAACTTTACTTATACTCTGTTTTTAAATAATATTTTGAATAATTTTAAGCAAACTGAGAATTAGACTCCAAGGAAAGAATGATTTTATAAATAAAAAAGCAAAGTAAATTCTATAAAATATAGCTGAATTACCTGGTATATCCGGGATCGTCTAAAAAAGCGATACTATGTAGATAAAAAATAAGGTAACAAAATTTAAGACATAATTCAAAAATGGATTTCGATTACTATTGCTGGTAAGAAAGAAAATCCCTTTTAGTATGAAAAGTTAAAAATATTGATTTATTAATTGGTATCAAAACTTCATTCAATCGCTTATGGAATATCTCAAAAGTATTTTTGTTTTTCAGAATTTTTGGTTTACTAACACATAGACATTTTTGGTCTACACAATTAAGTATAACTCTTTTATACTGTCAGATTTTTCTTCCACCTCTGAATTTTAAGGGGGGGGGGAAATGCCGATTCCTCTAATATAAATGTGGACTTCATTTTCAATTTTTTCAAATTTTCTTATCAAACTTTTTCCCTAAGCAAAGTGAAATAAAAAATTGAAATTTTTTTAAAAAATGCAATAAAAAACAAAAAAAGTTTATGCTGCAAGATATATAAAGTTCCAGTTCTTTGCACTTGTAAATTCAAACAAACTCTGGTGATTATGCTTTCAATTTCCTTAAGTAAACCGATGCTGCTGCCATAACATTGGCGGCAGCATTGATTGGAAAGATGATTTGAGAAAACAATTCATCAAAAGTAAATTCGAAATTTTTTTAGCAGGAATATGCTTACAGCTCTTTCTAAATACCATTAAAGTTCCCTAAAAGATTTGGGTGCGAGACGTTCCGTGGTGTGGATTTGTATAAGATATAAGCAAGAAAACATACAAACAGGATTTCAAATTTACATATAGGATGTATATAATTTTCTAGATTCTTATTATATGAATTTGATATACGAAATGATTTACTATTACCCTAAAATCTTTTTAAGTTTACTAGTTACGTACTTTAAACACAGTGGATGGACCTAAACTGCCACAGATCTCTTAATGTTAGCTCGTATAGTTGCTTATTTCTTAATACTTTCGTGTTATATTAAATATATCATATACTTCCGTGTCATATTGAATACATCTGGGCAAAACATCGTGAAAACAAAGAACCGGAAACGCTCTTTTGACCCTAACTAAATTTATCATAAATTTTTTTATTTTTGTGTCAATGTGAGTCAAAACAAATTTCAATAAAGGAACTGAAGAAATTTATCGCATCAGTAGAAAACCTTGAATCAAACAAAAGCAAAGTGAGAAACACTACACAACATAAGCAATTGTTATGGCATTTTTCTAATTTACAGCGCGGAAAAGGTTAATTTAAATACACTTTCCAATCACGTTTATGAAAATACAGCAAGTACATCAATATAAAACGATTTTCTTATTAATATTCATTTCAGTGATTCTCGATTTATTGATGGAACAATGACTAGATAAATTCACTATTGTTTAAGAAAATCTGGTTTAGTTTAATAGCACTTTAATCAGTTCTAAGGAATTATATGATAAAGAACCTAATAATTAAGCTCATGATATTTGATTTCATTTTAGATGATTTTTTAAAGAAGAATAAATGGATTCTCTTCCGTTCCAGTAGCCCCGAAAAAAAGAAGTATGCAGATTAAAAAAGAATGATTTATTTAATTGTATTTGACCTCAGAATAAAAATAAAAGCTTTACTGTACAAATGGATAAATGAAAAAAAAATTCTATTTTACGCAGCAACAATTTTGAGCCGATGTGACGTGCAAATTCTTATATATGCCTTATGTATAATACTACATTATAAAAAGAGATGCACCAAGAAGGAATCATACTAACAGTACAAAAATCAGTAGATGAGAAGTACATGCATTAAAAGCGAAACACCAACAGTATCATAGAAATGGAATATTTTATTCAGGAAATAAGCAACAAGAGAAAAAAATATCTGTAATACATCCCCCACATTTGCTTCTAATGCAAGTTGTTATCCGGTTGGATCGTAGAATTGGCGAGATGTCCTACTGTAGGAATGCTTGCCATAGACGTTCCAATTGGCAAGGTAGCTGGGCGCAATCTAAGATCTATTAGAGACGCCAGCTCTCAAGCGCTCTCTATTGAGGTGAGATCTGGCCATTAAGTCAGCCTCGTAAGTGTTGGAGAAGCAAAAAGACAAATAGCAAAAATTCGTGGTGTGTGCTGATCTGCATTATCCTTCTAAAATATAATTCCGAAATCTTGTGAAATGAAGGGCAACGTTGTAGGTTGTAGATATTTGTCGTTTTATCGTCGTGCTGTAAGAGTATGTATGACAAGCAAAGGAGTCTAGCTATCAAATAAAAAGGCCCTCCATAATTATTGGTTTTTCGGATGTATGTTCAGGTAAGAATTCTATTACCATTTCGAATGTTTTGAGACATGTCTTCGCTGATCCTCAAAGCTCGATTAAGTGAGTGGGACTCATCAGAGAAAGCAGTTCTACTCCAGTCTTCCAGCTGAATACCAATCCAAGAGCGCCTGAAAGTGTACAATGGTTGGAGTCAGTTGGCGCAATAACCTCTATAATCACAATCCCTTTCGTCAACTGTGTATCCATGCTTATTGCAGCCACCGTGTTCGGATGTGTGTGCACGCTGCATTGATAATAAGGATGCATCCGGGACTGGGAGTGTCGAAGGAATGGGCTCTCTGGTCTGGTCCTTGATTCCTTTGTCGCTTTCAATCAAGCACTACCTTCTTGAGGCTCTGTACGGCCATGGTTTACTCACTCCTGCCAACATCGTTGAATGGTAACATCGTTCCGATCCAAATGATGAGCGTTCTGATTCAAAAGACAGCATGCACACAAAATAGCAATAGGTCAAATAGTTGCAATGATACTTATTTCGTCGAATTGTTGTGTGGACTGTGAACTGGTTAAGATAAAAAATCAATCCTTTGCAACGCTAAACCTAGTTTATTTGTGCATCCGCTTTTGTTGGGGGTACAGCTCTCAACTGTAAAATTTAAATTTTTTTTACAGATGGCGCTACAGTGCGCTGATGACGTAACAATACTACAACAAAATCTTGCGATTAGGACTAAGATTACAAAGTTAAACATTAGCTTCTAGAAGCCAATTTTTCACTACATTTACTTGTATTGTTGGACTGAAACAAGACGAAAAGAGAAATTACTTTTAATTTTACAAAAAGAAAAAAGAAAAAAAAATCAATTTCTAAGAGTATAACCTCATAATCATGAAACATAATATAAAACATCATAATATGAAACAGTAACCTGTGCCTAATGAAAAGTATGTAAGAATTTTTTAAATTGCTTAAATTAGATTGCGAAATATAATTGCTAACAATTAAATGAAATAGAAAAGAATATCAATTTCCCTATAAACACACAAAACAGCGATTACTACAGGAGAGTATATACTGATAAAATTGCTCTCTCTCTCTCTCTCTCACACACACACACACACACACACACACACACACACACACACACACACACACACACACACACACACACCACACACACACACACACACACACACACACACACACACACACACACACACACACACACACACACACACACACACACACACACACAACACACACACACACACACACACACACACACACGTTATTACTTTGTGGGTGCCCCTGCACCCACAAAGTAATAACTATGTATAGAATAAATAACTTAGTCTCAGATTTATTTTCAATAATTGTTTTATCACTGCGATTATTTCTACTATTTTGTCAAATAGATTGCAGTAATTTACTACAAATAACAATACAAATGTTAAAATAATTAGTAACTCTACAAAATTGAAAAGGATTCTAGAAGATGCTTGAAAAAGGATTCTAGAAGAAAGTTTTTTATTTTTCATGATGCATAAATTATACAAGCACGTTGCGTATGTTTATCTTTTCTTTCATTTAAATTAAGGGGTCAAATGTTGCAAAATACTTCCAATAAAAATAACGCCAAAAATTTTTATTGTGTATTTTAAACTGTGAATGACTGTGATATAAATCTTACTTTATTTCTTGAATTAAAAATAGGCAGCATGTATAACTACCAGTACTTTTGGCTTAAGGCACATTTTTTTGGACTAAAGGTTTTCGTTTTGTGTTGATTTTAAATAAATTTTTATTATAATTTACATGCTTAATAATATTAATTTATATATTTAATAAATTAAATATACTTTTTCATTTTGTTGATGAGGTACCTTATATCATTAATCTCCTTTTGAAACTTGTTTTATTAAAATAAGTATTCCTCAACATGAAATAAAATTCAAATGTATTATTTTTTAACGTATAGTTACAATACACATTTTATAAAATAAATGAATGAATATGAAAAATATGCATTTTACAGCATCGTTTTTTAAATTAAACTCACAAAAATAAACTTATTTGAACTTTTCTGTTTGTTTATATAAATATTTTTCAAATAGAATGTTTTCAGTCTTTTCTGTAAAAAATACAAATGCAAATTTCTTAAAATCACTTTCTGCTTCCGTTGCACCGTTACTAAAATTGATACGAACAAATGTACGATAACTCTATTGTCACAAAAAATTCAAAATATAAACATCAAAGCAAGATACGAAAAAGAATAAAAGTACAAAAGTAATCCATATGAATTAAAAACTAATAATCGATATACCAGAATAAACGAAAGAAAGTTAAGAGTTTTTCTGTTACGTCGTTTGGTTGTGAACAAGTTTCGAAAATCTATTTTTTTAAAGCTACTTCTAGCATGATTGGATAATATTATTGCAACCTTTAATGCTTTCGAATTATTGATTACTTAAATAATTTTGAAAATTTGACAGGAAAGTTCTATATAATTTGTTTTTACTTTCTTGTTACAGAATGGCAATATCTATTTGCTATGTATGTAATATTTTCTTTAATATTTCTGCTTAAAATCTCAATACTGAATAAATTAATCTTTCGACGATTGTAAATTTTACATAATTTTTATTTAACTTTGGAAATGTTTCAAATGTTTCAAATTTTTTTAGAGTATTTTGATAGTTATAAAACACATTTTTAAAGATATAGCATTACAACAGATATTGTAAGTGATACAAGTGCAAGACTATTCATAACAAAATTTATTTTAAATCCATTTATTCTATTCACTTTTGATTTTTATGAAATATTGATTCAGAATTTGTTTAGTAGAAATTGACAAAATAGAGTTATCACATTTTTTAGGATAAAATAAAAATTTTGTTTCGAAAAATTATTGGTATATGAATGTAGTTGGAATCTCTTTTTTATTAATTTTCTCTAGTGAAAGAATTTTATTTTGATTCATGAAGTCTTTTTTAAATTTACCATTGATTCTTTTTAATCGGCTATTTTGTTTCCGAAAACCAGCTTCAGCTGGAAATAATTTGATATAAAATACTGGGTTCTACTATTTGGAGTTTCCTAAACTTTTATTAAAAAAAACACCAGAAAGAAAGTATTTATTTAATCAGTAAGGTGAAAGAATTTAATGAGTTTAGAAAAAGAAATATACATATACAAGAAGCAAAAAAAATACATGCTTAGTAATGTAGTTTACAATTCGCTCTTATTCCCATACAAATATATACATATATATATTATTCCTCCTTCCCCCTCAAAAAACAGCAAATTGAAAAAAAAAATTATTTTTCCCTTTAAAAATATATTACATAAAAATTATGTATTAAAACGGATTTAAAAGTAAAATAAATAAGTTTATATCAAATGCAAAAAATACTTACAAATGTTTCACAAACATCCAAAAGCATGCGCAGATAACCAGTTTTTCCTTTACGGATTCTTTCACAAAATTCAACCCTAAACATTTTTACAGCGATCGGCAAAAAAGAACTCAAAACAATTAACTTCCTTTAAAATTAAAAATAAAAACGAAATCCAAAACTGTAAAACTGAAGGCAAGGGATGCCGCCGCAAGATTCGCTTGGTTGGCGACAGTTTCACCTGTATGACGTCACAAGGTCTCATCATCCACACGGTATCAGATGTGAAATACGAAAAGTTTTGCAAACAATTCCGACTATTTTTTTGCATCTCTCTTCAGCTGCAGCTGGTTTAGGACAGCAGGAACTTTTCCCTTTAGTTTTAAAGAGAGGTTTTTGGGAACTGCGTGAGGGAATACAATGTCTTACGGCGGAGGTGGACTTTGTTTTTTGATACGGGTGCCCACGGTGGAATATGAGAAAGATGTTTACGATCCCAGATTTAGATCTACGCCGGCTACTACACCTGGTAAGTCTTATTTTTTAGTGATTAGTGTCAATTTTTGGGGAAATGATTAATGAACAAAAGTATTAATATTTTTCTCCTGTTCGAATTATCGGTAATATATATATATATATATATATATATTGGATCGGGGACCCAATAATAAATTGAACGCTTAGAACCAAACTATATTTATTTTCCATTCCGTTTTAGAATTGTGAATTTTTTTTATAAAGGATTACCAGATTTTTCACTGAATTTTTTTTAATAAATGGTAACCGAGATTCAAAACAAATTTTAAAGAAAAATAAAAAGACGTGTTTGTAGTTTATTGTTTACCATTGCAGATTTTGGTTCTTTCAATTATAACCTTATTTTTTACTGTATTTCTTAGAAATCCAGTTCGTAGTAGTTATAAACATATTAAAAGGGGAAAAAAAAAGAACTGAAGGAACTTGTTATTTTTTCTCTGTATCTTCAATTCGTTCTAATATATCTTTGTGTCATGTTAAAGGGTTGGTTATAAATTCGAATTACTCTTTCAGAGTAGTGTCCAAAATAACGTTTCATCATACTCTGACAACTAAAATATTAAGATAGTTTTCTTTTAAAATACTATTCATTTATGTCGAAATCAATCAATTTTTTTGCATGTAAGAAATTTAATTTGCGAAAATAAAACTTGTACATTAATTCTGGGTTTTAAAAGAAATTAAAACCACAGGCAGAATATTTATGTTCTTATTCTACATTGTAATATAAGTATTTTTTTTTACTTAGAAAATATTCAAGCTAAGATTTTATTTTGCAAAAATTACGTGGACTGCCTCGAACTGAAATGAAATAACCCCAAGAACAAATTCAGCTGTTCTGTTTTTGTTAAGAATAGGTTTGTTTCCAAAGTATGTTGGTATGAGTTTTCTCCAGATGATTTAGGAAATGGCCATTTTATATTTGTTTTTTAATAAATACTTAAAATGGAAATTTGGCTCACATTTTTTATACATTGATAGTTACTGTAAAAAATAAGTTGTGGTAATTAAAATCACCATTGTAAATGAAACTGATTAGGATTAAAATTATCCATAAATGGGGGGGGGGGTATTCAGATTAGATGCAAATTGTTGACTCGAGTGTTATTTTAGTTAAAAATTAATATTGTAAACTGTATACTATTGCTTTTAGTTAAAAGGTGTAGTATTTATGTAAAAAATTAAATATTTTCTGTTCTTATTTTATAAAACTCTTTTTAAAAAAATTAGTACACAATAAAATAAAATATTTTAGAAAATATTTGTGCATTTTTGCATACAAACAGGAATCAAATCAAGATAATAATAAAATTAATCATTATTTTATTTATACGATAATATTGGTCCTTTATTTTTTACGAAGCGTAAACATATGGGCTTGTTTGTTCCAATACGTAATATAAACTTACATTTACATTTGGGTTTAAACGTTTCAGAATTTGACCTCGTAAATATTACTAAATGCGATTATATTCAACGAGATATTTTGCACGATTCATGAAACACTATCGAGTAATAATACTCTTTAAATGATGTAAAGAGAACGACAAACCTTTGTATTCATCTTGGTATTGGTGTGTCCACCGAATTGAATTTAATATTTCAAGACTTCCTTAAATCAGGAACTTTAATTTAATGGAACGAAAAGCTAAAATTGAATATAATTTCTGTACCTAATTTATAAATTACTCTTATTTTCAGAGGTGCTTTAGATAAGATAACAATTAATTAAAATTTTAACAATGCGAGAAAAAATAGAGGCCAATAGACTCAATTTTTGTAGTACACATATAGAAATAATTCCTTTGTTGTGTTTAGCATTGTTAACCATAAATCATTTCATAATGAAATATACGTATAGTCATAAAAATTATCTTGTATAAGTCACTATGTTTTTAACATGCTTAAACACATTTAAAGAAAATCGTTTTTTTACTGAAATCGTGATATACATGTAAAACTCGTAAGCTATATGTTTATAAAAAATCACTATAATTAAAAATATACCTAAGAATTACAATTAAGATCCTTAAGCCATACAAAGCAAGGATTTTCCTCTTCTGTGGTACGAATATTATTAAAATTTTCATGTGGAATCATTTTTGAAATAAGTTTTAGTCAAAGTAAGGGTACATGTGTAAAAAAAATCTAAATTTATTAAAATAAATACATTACAATGCGATAACAAATAAATATCGATGAATGTTTTACAGGAATTCTAAAGAGTAAAAATTGCAAAAATGAGCAAGAAAAAAAAACTCCTTTGCGTTTTCAATGTCATACTCATCTGAGTGAAGCTTTTCTACACTGAATAGTATTAAAAATGTAATTGAAATCGGTTAGAAATATCACGATGAATACTTGAGAAAATTTATACCAAAATTATGGCCTTAAGAGAAGAAATTTTAAAAAAAAGGTTAAACAGAAATAGTATATTATTACAAGTTCAAGTATGATAAACAGAAAAAGATATATAAAATGACAGACGTTTCAAAACAATTCAAATTATTCTTCTGAGAAGAGAATCAATTTTCTTTTAAATATTTATTTTTAAATTTTTTTCTCTTACGTTAATAAATAAATACTAGAAACGCACACGTTACTTCCTAACAAAAATTAAAATATATTACAAGATTTCTTTAAGCAATGGTGCAACGATATCATAGGAATTTTTGTTTAGCCTATTGAAAAAAAATAGCTAAAATACAAATTTTCAAAAGTCGGAAAATTTGGAAACATGCAAATTTTACCTGTGACGTCGAAAATGATGACGGAGCGACGTTGATATGAAAATGAACTGTCAGCATACTTAATGAAAGAAGTGAAAATAAATTATCGCGTCTAGCACTGAGTCCTTTGTATCAGTTAGAGAAATATTTGAATGAAACCCTTAGATCGAATCAAAAGTTGAACCAATATTTGGCCACTTAGAAGAACCCAAATACAAGTTGTAGTTTTGGAATCCTCTTGAATATCACAAAGTGGATTCCATTATCTGGAATCAACTTTTGGAGACTGTAAATAAACACCGACCAGATCATATCCATAGACAAATAATAATGCTAAATAAGAACCAGTGTTTAAAGCTGATGGCCAAAAGGAGCCAAACGTTGAATTTCATTATTTTCTAACAACTCATTTGCTCAACTACTAGCACCACAGTTTTACATCAAACCACTCGAAACCGACCATGCTGTAGTTCTGAATGTATTTTGTTGACAGCACGCCATAATGCTGTTAAGGCGCACGTCATCGTGCCGTTAACGTGCAAAGTGGGCAGGAGAGCACTTGAGGAAGGTATGAATGGAACAATGTTATCTTCAGCGATGCGTCTCGTTTTACAGTACATTCTGAAAATAGGTGGATTTCTCTGTGGACCAAACGTGGAACTAAAAACTATGTGTCAGATTTAGATGGAGTGAAATGTCGACCTTGGACGATGCCTCCATTAATGATCTCATTGATCTCCGCAAATCTCGGACGAAACAGCTATACGGAGATGGGATTCTTATACCTTTTTTACTTTGGAGCGATCAGAGATAATTTCCCTTTAATAGAAAATAATAATAGACACAAAGCATATCTTTCTGAACTAGTGAAAAGAATTTTTTACGATGAGAGAGAGAGAAAGAGAGAGAGAGAGAGAGAGAGAGAGAAAGAATCATATGAATTTATCGGCCAGCTTGTTCTCCATAATAGAACATGTTAGGTAGACGTCTTTCAGGAAATTTAATTGACTCCCTGTCGAAAAAGAGACTTTATTGACTCCCTGTCTAAAAGGAGACTTTATTGACTCCATGTCTAAAAGGAGTCTTTATTGCTCCATGTCTAAAAGAAGACTTAAACGACTCCTTGTCTAAAAGAAGACTAAAATAACTTCACGTCTAAAAGGAGACGAAAACGACTCCTTGTCTAAAAGGAAACTAAAATAACTTCTAGTCTAAAAGGAGACGAGAATGATTCCTTGTCTAAAAGGGAACTTAAAGGACTCCATGTCTAAAAGGAGACTTAAATGTCTTCATGACTAACAGGAGATTTGACTGAATCCATGTCCAATGTTGTTGTCTGCCAGGGGAAACAAAATACCTCCTGTTAATATGAATTTTCTATCAAGAAATTACACATTTTGGATTCTTTTTTTCTCTAATGCATAATAGTTCATTTTAGTTCTTAATATTTTCATAAAATATTTTTGACTTAAATAATAAAAGGCTGAATAACGGAGCTTTATTTTAGTTTTAGTGTCTGAGTTTTACAGCTGTTCTTCTTTCAAGGCAAACAAACATGAGCGCAAATAAAGATAAGAGAAGGCAGATGCTTTAAGGTGTATTCCATTTTTCATTTTTACTTACTGTATCTGATTTTATTATGAACTTAGTTTTCGCACTGTTTCAAAATATCAAAACTATTGTTTTGAGCACTTATTGTTTTCAAGAATATTTCCATATCAAATCCTCATGATATGTAAAATAGACTGCATTTCTTGATAAACCAGTCTTGAAATTTATTTATTTTATTTTTGTGCACTAAAACATATTAATAGAAAAATGGTTTATTTACCTCATGTGATTCAAGAAACATCCCTTATGAAGAAATAATGATCTCAGCTGACTATGAATCACGCTCCCAAAAGAATCAATAAAAAGATTGTACAATAAATTATTTCTGAAAAATTTCATAAGCCACGATTTTCTTCAATCTTTACCAATATTTCAAACATTATAAGCCATTTCAATATTAAAAATTCATTAGTAAAAATCGAATTCTCTTAAATATCGGTTGCAAACTGAAATTACATCATTTGTAATTTCTGTTTATTTTTATAAATCTTGCTTTCACGGTTAATTAAAATGTCTGGTATCGACATAAATTAAAGTTACTCAACTGTGAAGTAAACGGAAATTGATTTACAATGGGAATTATACATTTTTTTTTTATATTTCCATGTAAGGTCAATCGTCTGCAGTTTTTAATCGGGTGCATGTTGATTATTAGAATTTTTTAATTTTTAAATATTTCATTCAAATGAATTCAGTTTTTTTAAAGCATGGATTATAGTGTTTTAAAAGTAATTAACTAGACAAAGATTAGAGAAAAGTTCAGTATTTTCAGTTCTAAGACAAACTATTGGAATGCCTATTAATTAAAGGAGATATGAAAAACATCGCGTTATTTTAAGGATTAAGCTTAATAATACCCCACTTCACGTGCAACATAAATTCAAATTAAAAATGGGCTAAATTTATGTGACGTCATAGTCACATAACTACAAACACGCATTTTCAGACAATCAGTTCATGCATTACGCTGTTGCCAACTTTTTGCTTTTAACAGAAACTTTCTTTTAAACATACATTCGTCCACAATAATGATGGACATAGTTAAAAAATACACTTTATTTAAAACTACCCATATAATGCAAGATTTCCTTTTTTTAGTTTGGAAAACTTTTTTGAAGGATTTAAATACTTGAACATCTTTATTAAATCATCTAAATTTCACAAATCTAATCTCAATTTTGAATTCAATGGAAAACACGAGATTGCATAGACCATTTGGCCGTCATGTGTCTAGCCAATTGTTGCATCATTTAAAAAAAAGCTTTATGTACGTAATGGATATATTCCTTTTAATAGAGAAATACCCTTACATACGTCAAGATATATGTTACATAAAAAGAGTAATTCTAATAAATTATACTTACGTGCAAGAGAAAAAGCTTAAGATATAAGATGTAAACTTTTATAAATTAATGATATTTATTGCCATTTACTTTTAATTAGTAACAGTTATTGGTGGTTTTTAAGAGATTGAAATCAGTATCTTCACTTAAAAAAGCAAAGAATATTTGTTTATAGAAAATTTCAAATATTAAATTAAGTCTAAATCAGATTTTTAAGAATAAAAAAATATTTCCAAATTTCGACATATATGAGAGATTTGGAAATTGAATGACAAAAATTTTGTTGAAACCTAGATTTTTTTTTTAAAAAAAGAAAGAAATTAAAATTTTTTAAGACGTCGTTTTAGAAATTAGTGCTTATTTTTAATTCTAAAATCGCTTACTTTCATATTTTTTGTGTGTGAATATATATTTCTAAAATTATTCCAATATTCGTTATTCGACTTTTTTCTTTTCCCTGTTAAAAGCGAAAAACGCAAAATCGTTCTTATCATATTTAAGTCTCAGCAAAAAATTACTTTTTTAATTACTTATGACATTAACTGAGTGTTTCTCAAACTTTCAATATTGGCGATCCAGTTTTCAATCATAATCCCCCCCCCCCATACAATGAAAATGTGTTGAATGCAATAATAATATATAAACCGTACAAATTATGTCGGAAACTTTGTATACGTTGCTTCTAAGTAATAAATATTTTAAGCGACTTTTAAGTATTAGAATAAGTATTATGTTACTTTTCATAGTTTTCAGAAAGTATTTTGTTTTGCTTTCTTTTAGCCAATTAATAATTTTTTAAAATAACCATTTATTTTCGAATTTACAATATGAGCGCCTCTCCCACATAGGGTTTTGACGCTAGGGGGGCATGCCTCACAGTTTGAGAAACGCTGCTTTAACTTAATCAAGAAAAAGGTAACCCAGAAAAATTGGTTTAAAAAATGTAATTTATCAAAAAAGATGAGCAAAAACATTCCTTTTTCTCTTAAATTTATTCAAAATACCAAATTCTGACATTTTGTTACTAAAAGTAACATTCTTCTAAGATTTCTGAGTTGTCTACATTTATATGATTATGTAAAATAAAATATATCTCAAAGTTATTAGAGACTTAATATTTTTGAGAATAATTTATATCAGAGAAACCAGTTAATATTATATTATGGCTTAAAAGTTGAGTTAACTAATAGTCAATTGTAATAGAAGTTAAAACCTGTCATATTTTCCATATGATCGAAGTTCAATTATCGTTAAAGGTGCTTCAGGCGGTTTTATCTAAAGAATTTCACTTTTTGATATTTAAACAAAAAAGGAAGCTAATTATTAAATAATATGCATAAATAATAAATTATCATACACTAAACTGCCATAAATTTAAAAAGCAAAACAATAAATAGATATATAATAAGACATTATATAAGTCAAAAATAAGATATCCTCAGTAGTATGATGTGGCAAACTCTTAGCCTTAGGAACTAAGATTGTAGGGTTAAATATAGTTTTAAGCCAAAGAACCTTCCCTTGTATTTGCCTATATTACTGAGCTGCAAGGAAAAGAAATTGAGCAAGAATAAGATTCCTCAAAAACAACAGAACATAATTATTACAACACCAGAAGAATACTCCTAAAAGAACGAAATCTGAGTTACCGATACCAAATGTCCAGTAAAAAAATACCAAAGAAAAATTAAATCTTACTTTTATATATATAGTTAATGTATACCCTACTATAGAGACATGAAACATTAGAACACTCAAGCTGAAACATACAAAAACAAAAATTGGAATATAAAACAGATTTTTGAATTTAGAAATGTTATTAGAATTTATGAAAATATTAGAATTTAAGAAAAAGTATGGATGTGCTGCAATATTATAAACATTGCTGACTTAGGACATCTCTTATATATATAAAATAACCAGCAAAAGAGGGGTTTATCATGTTTACTGGCCAGCCAACCTTCTCCTTTTCTGTTATGAGCGAAATCCTATTGAAAATTATGGATTGAACTTCTAAATCCCCAACAAGAACAAAGTAAATTACCTAAAATTGCATTAACAAAATGCATAGCCTGCCCTGAATCTGAGTACAATAGACAAGTTATTGCCAAATTCTGGACCCAAATACAAATTCAAAGAATGGTATTGGCTGAATAGTAGCACTTAGTAAAAGTATATATTGTGGTTACTTATGCCACCTGATCGACAGTATCATCAGATCAAGGTTCATGAAGTTCAACGCGGAGAGGGTTAAATTTTTACGCCTCTCTCTCTCTCTCGCGTTATCCTTAACTTTGAGCACTATGCAGGTAACAGTAAAATTTTGCTAAGTTCCAACCTAGTTTTGATGGGGAATACCTTGGAGGTAGTCGGGGCCTTCCACCAACCTCACAAGAGGACCCGCTGCTCGACGGATATTTAAAAATACCTACCATCCATGCCTTCTCCGGGATTCGAACCTAGGCCCTACGGAACCGCAGTCAGAGTCACTAACTACTTTACCGGATGAGTGGCAGCAAAAGTCTGCAATTAATAATACTAAAATAACTAAGTATTACATGTATATATACTACTGGGGTACTAAGACTCAGAATTATATTTGTATTTGAGTGTAAAAACTTCGGTTATAAAATAAAACTAAGGGAATAAGTTATTTTAACTATAATTTGAATATATATATAACTGGAACTAAGCGAATAGTAGCACTTAGCAAAAGTATGAAAAGAATAGAAATAATGAATTAAGAATTGTAAACATACAACCATTATCTTAGATTTTATATGATTTAAAAAATAAATTAAATTAAATTAAAACAAGTGATTTTATCTAAAATTAGAATTTAGAGGTAAGTAAAACTATTTATGAAAAATAATAAACTATGGAGATTTAATCCTTACTATTTAGAATTCCTTTTTATTCAAATAACTATTAATAAAATTAATTGGGTATTTTTGAATTAAGCAGTATTTAGTAAAGTGTTTATAGTTTTATTTTTTCTGATTTATTATACAATATATATATATAAAGAGAGAGAGAGAGACCAAAAAAGAACTAAAAATTAAAAACAGCAGATATTAAAAATAAAATTAAGTATTCTGTTTAGATAGGCAGGAAAAATTCTAGTATTGGTAGTAAATGCAGTTTTTTTATGCTACTAACGATGATATTTTTCCGTACAACGGGTGATTGGTAAACGATAATTTCTTTTCCCACAGGAAAATTTTTGTGTCATTGCTTTTAATTGTACAAAAACCTTTGACTTATGCGTTATTTCTTGAAAAATGTGCTTAATTTGGAATTGATTTTTGTATTTAAAAATGATAAAATTGTATTTTTAAACCCAGAGTTAAAAAATTAGTTCAACAATAATAATGAAAAGGACCCAACAACCGTTTAATCTTTTCAGTGGGAAATAATGTTTCTTTCGGTTTGAGAAACTGAAATAAACGACAAAGGGTTCATGTATCTATAGTAATTGTATGCATGAACATAAACTGTGCGTCGTGATTACCTTGTCCTCAAATATCAAACTGCGATTCATTTTGTCTGAAGTTTTTGAATATTTTTTTACTGGTGTGTGTCGTAAAATGTTTTAAAACTCTATCGGAAATCAAGGTCATTTCGTGATTGTGTTTTCGAAAGAATAAAGTAAAGGGTCTTTTGCTGTCATGCTGCATCCGATGATGTGAATTATTTTGATTTGCCAAGGGGAGGGAAAAAAAGAAAAGAAAAAGAATGAATGAATGTCAGGACCGCATGTTGAGAGTTTTGTTCTTTGTTAAACTGTCACGTTTATTTTGTAAGACCTGCTAGGAAAATAGAACAAAATATAGGCTAACAAATGCAATTATATAAAGTGTACGATAATTGATTGGAAAAGTATTCCCTGATTTTATTTTCCAGAATTCAATTTTGAAATTTTATGGAATTCTGTTTTAATAGTATATATTTTTCTGATTTTTCTTGTAATCAGTTTCTTATCTTGAATATGTAACCTTTTAAAAATTATTTATAATGTCAACGTTAGTTTGGGTTTAAGTTTTTTTAGTGTTTATAGATTTTATTTCTTTTTAATTTTCGTTATAATGTAATCATTTTCCAATGTTGGTTTTCCCGCTCTTTTCAATTAACAGCTTTTTTGGTCTAATAAGTCAACTTTTTCTTCTATACTTTCGTTTAAGGTAAATAAACTTATGATTATTTTGCACGAAGCATTGCTTAGTTAATCTTAAAAAAATGCTAATTTTTCTTACAAACTACCTTAATTTGTTATGTAATGTTAAATATCACTTGTTATTTTTCGATTTAACTTTTTTCAGCTGTGTTTCTCAATTCTGTTTAAATTATCACAGAAACAAGGGAACGTGGAGAAAATATTATATTCAAATTTTAAATTAATTTTAAGTACTTTACCTATTTGAAGCATTGAAACCTTGGGTTAATAAATGTTTTTGTCATGTAGACTTTTATACAAAATAATTTAAACACGTTCCAATAATTATAAATTTTAAGTACAGAGTTTGATACAATTTTGCATTTTTTTAATTTTTAGGCTTGAGTTTTTGCTTTTATTAAAAATGCATGAATTTCTTTATATTTAATTGTCATTCTGGGAGTATTTTAATACACAGTTGTCATTTCTTGCAAAATTGATGACAGGTTTTTAGAGGACTAATTATTAAACACGACGTTATGCGGATATCAAAATATTTATTAAACTTATAAAAAGCATTGAAATTATTCTGTAAAGTAAAGTAATTTTTTAACTTTCATTGATATGCAAATATTTTGTATTCAATGGAAAAGAAGAAATTAAATATATACAAAACAGTGATAATTCACTCCACATCAAAATTCTTTGTTCCGAAACTAAGGCAGTAAAGAACTACATTAGGAAGTAAAACAATATAAAATAACGAGATAAAAATTGCAACCTCTCAATTATTTACAATTCTGAATAATTTTACCCTATATCTGTCATTTTTTCAGTTTATTATTACCAATAAATTAGAAAATGCCATTATTTGATGAGGTAAAAAATATTTTCCTTTAAATTTACTTAAATTAAGTAAAAGTTCAAAATTTTGAAAATTAAATGCATTACTGGTGGAAATATACAAAAATGGTAACAAAAACTCTCAAACATTCTACTTTTTATTTTATAGATAAGTTTAAAACTAAATAAAAATGATAAATATTTGATGATAAAAACACATTTTTATAGACATAAACCTTTTTTTTATTCAATACTAATATATGTAGAGTTTCTTTCACAAAAAAAGATTTTTAATTAAAACAAAAATGATAATTATTATGAGTTGACGAAAATTTTTCAGCATTTGGTCGAGAGGATATCAATAATTAACCACATTCGTAATTGAGTCAAAACAAAAAATAGAAATTATATTGTTATTTTGTAGTTATACAGGATTTCTTTTCTGATATAAATTATTACAACCAGGTCCTTGTATTCAATATTGTCGAATGTTGTTCATACAAAAGCGTAAATATCTGTTTCTTATTTTTTATTATTCTGTTTCCTTTTGTTACTCTTTTTAGAATAAAATGACCGGTGACAATTCATTGACCCATGATGGCCATGAGTGACCCCTTTGTTTTAAAACGCGGAACTCTATTAAAATACATTACACGGATACCACTACAATTAGCAAAGGATAGTTTCGGAATTCATTTTATTAAGAAATATTCCCTTTTTATATTTCAAGTTTTTATCAAAAGTTTACATTATGTAATACAATTTTTGAGTTATTCTTCAAATTTTGCCACTTTGTTCTTTATTCTTGGTTCCTTATTTTTTATAAATTGTCTATTTTTTTGTATTTTATGATAAATTTGGAAGTTTCTTAAAATTTATTATGTTAATTTATTTTTAAAAATGTTCCTTTTATACATAAAATTAAAACATATTAAAATTAGTTTTAATTTCAAATTATGAATTAATTTCAAATTAACGTATAATTGAATTAGATAAAATTTTATTCTCATTATTTTTTTCTATTTCTTATTTCAGAAAAATTTGATTGACTTTTAAAAAACAACATTAATTTAGTTTTGAACTCAATTTTATTTGAAGGCAAAATGGCGCTTTAAAAAATAAATTACCTTTTGTATAAAGTACACTTTTTATGTAAAGCAACTCTAAAACCTAAGCATTTTTTTATTGTTTTTTCTAATGCCACCCGATTGACGTTGTCAGGTAACCCGATTGACGTTGTCACTGTTCACGAAATTCATCATGGCAAGGATCAAATTTTTCTTCTGTTGTTAGCCCCAGATCTGCACACCATACTGGTAATTGTACATTTTGGCTTGGTTTCAGCCCAATTTTGAAGGAGAATGTCCCGAGGAGGGGTCAGGGGATCTCTTATCCTTCCACCATCCTTTCGAAAGGACTTACGACTCGACGAATATTTAGAGTGCCCATATATGACACACAAGAATTGTGTATTTATAAAAATCCATGTCTTCTTCGGTATTTGAACAGAGGCCCCGTACGACACAGCAGTCAGCGTCGCTAACCACTGTACCGTCTGGGCAAAAGCATTAGTTTAGATCATAGGTTCTCAACGGGGCGATAACGCTCCTTGTGGGCGTTGAAGGCTTTCAAGGGGGCAGTAAAAGACCCAAAGAAAATTAGGGGGCGTTGGGATGACATGGAGGGGTTTGGGTAGATTAACCCAAAAAGATTTAAAAAAAAACACGCTGATTTACTAACAAAAGTAAACTTTAATACTGTTTACTTATGTTGATTGTATATATTTAAATCATTTTTATACCAACGTGTACGAAAATTGACATATTTCGGTAGTTCGGGAAGTGGATGAAAAACTTAAAGATTACATTACATTCAGACCTACATTAAAGTGAAGGATATAGTAAATTTTAATTTCTGTAGTGCACGTGTTGTCTTAGTTTGTAAGCAGTAGGAAAAATGTTTCGTCCACTGCATTTCATTACATATATTATCCCCCAAGAAACATAATTAAATATGTTAACCACAAATTAACGTGATTTTGTAAAGGCTGAAAATTTCAATTTATATTTATTTTGAAAGCAATAGTTTATTATGAATTACTTCGTATCGTCAAAACCCCTACCTGTCCTTATAACAGGTAAGCTAAAAATTTTATTTCACTCTTTTAAATGAAGAAATTCAGTAGCGTTTCAGTTCCAATAATATCCTACCTATGACTAAAATATATAATGTTACACACATTTAAATATATTTGTGCCTATAGCTATTTCAGATTCGCACGTAAAAAATTGGAACTTTAGAGAAAAATTAAATTTAAAAATTTGTTCTCTTCGTAATGGGATATTTTTTAAGACTTGAGTCTTGTTTTCACCATGTAACCACCTTATTTCTCTAAAGTGTGAGGGGGCGGTATCGAAATATTCACTAAAAAAAGGGGGTGGTGTCGAAATATTTACTAGAAAAGGGGGCGCTAGTTCAAAAATGGTTTGGAACCTATGGTTTAGATCGGTCAACTGATCTTAGTATATATATGACCAAACATACAAGGAATACTATTGAAATGACAAGGTTAAATTTTTCTGAATTTTAATAATGCAATCAATTGCCATGACACAAAACTTTTGCATTCCCTTACGGTTTTGGCAAAAATTACTCGTCGTGAGCACCTCAATATTGTTAACCTTAGATCAAAAACACACTCTTGAGAGAGTTAAATTAACGTCGCCTTATAAAGCAGCACGCGACTGATATTAATGACGAACTTTGCAATTTTGAACCTCGGTCAAGTGAAGAAAACAACATCTGTATGAGCTGGCACTTCTAACTACCATTCGACAGGTCGACATCAAACCTCAACAAATTTAACGTGCATCAGCCTCCTTCTACGTGGTTGGTCTTTGGTGACACTCCGGTCTCGAGTATAATGTGATAACCACTGGGCTACTAGGGCCACAAAAACGCAATCGTAGTGGATTGCATGTGTAATCAGTGTAAGGAAAATGAATGCCATCTTCTGGGAGTTGAAATATAATTTATCAAGATCAGAAAGTTTTGATTGATCAATAAAACTATTAAGTCTTATGTATTTTTCAAACATATTTATTGCTTTTCTGGCATATTTTATTGCAATATTTTTCTCCAAGATCTTACAGATTCATTTAAACCTAAAAACTTAATATTTCAGTTCAGTTTAAATGAGTTATATTCTTAGTTTTCCGTATTGTATTTCTTGTGCCGTTTTTACATCCATAGATTTTATCACTTTTTTTTTTGTAAATTTGCTATACAAATTCTGCCTTGATAAGGGGTGTAAAACTTATCTTGACAACAATATTGCTACTTTTATCCTAAATTTTTAAATGTAATTTGTACATTTAATATAGTTAAACTGCTGAATGTTTTTATATGCATGGAATTAAAATGATCCATTTACAAGTTAAGGTGAAAGTGGATGTAGAATCAAATGTAAGTTTAGTATTACAAAACTAGGATTTGTTGAATATAAAAAACGACATTTTTCTCGTTGTGTAAAAAGCAAATAAATTTGAAAAACTGACAACTAAAGAAAGAAATTAGAAACATATAAGCAAAATTTTATTTTAAAAGGAGCAAATTTTTTACATTGGAATTTAAAAACAGATAACGTATGTTTTAAAATCATGCTTCAAAAAGCCTTCCAAGCAAAAGATTCGAACAATTTAAAAACAAATTCTGAGTATTTTTCATAATTACTTTCAGTTTTTAAATTAATGATATTAATGGCAAATTTGCTTTAGCTGTTTAAGTGATTTTTTAACATTTTAGTAGACAACGGGTGTCATAATGTTACAAATAATCTGACAACATTATGACACCAATAATGTTGTATGCAGTCTAATTTACTTATATCCTATCCAGTGAGCCTTTCTAGTCTACGAATAAAGCTTTTTTAGATCTACTTTGTCCATCAAAACAAATATATAAAAATAATTAGCTGAAACAGGGATCTCTAGAAAGTGAGTGAAATGAACGGAATGATATTTTAGAGGTCCGTGCGTCTGGGCTAAAACGAAAAAAATGTATTCTTTTTCATTATTTTCGAGATAGAATTTGTATTTTTTCCCCTGTGATTAATCGTCAATAATATATTTTAGTAGTGTTTGTTATAACCGTTACTTAGAATTTCCAAGCAAAAATTTAAAATTCTTATTCGAGCTAGACAACACACAATGACACGCAAAAATACGCACACAGTCACGTCACTAAAAATACAATTTTACTTACAATTTCCACTTAGTCATATGGATTTATGCTTCATTATTATTCTAAAAGTCATTGATTGTTCTAGGGGAATTGCGAAATAGAAGTTTTAACTCAAGAATATCGTTCTTTTTCTTGTCCGCATAAACAGAAACTATGTTGGCCTCGTGATTAGGGTCACGAGCTCATGGCCAGAGGGTCACGGGTTCGAGTCCTGGTGTCACTGAAGACCCGAAGTGTTGGTAAGGCTGATGTGGTTTAAATCTTTTGAGACTCAACGTCCTCCCGTTGGTGTGGTAGTTAGGAGAAGGAGTACCAACTCAGTGGCTTCTTCCGAAGGTTCAAAATCACGAGGTCCGTCGCCTGTAGCTCTCTTGTTGCTTTAGAGTACCACTTTAGTATGACTCTCATTGAATAAAACGAAAATGACGAAAGCGGTCTTCATTTAATAACGGTCTTTAAGTAACCTGTGTTCGAGATTAATTAAAAAAATTACAACTTTTTTAACACTTGCGCATGTACTCAAACATATATTTAACATATTATTACAATTAAAAGGGATCATTTATTACTAATGTATTATTACTTATGAATTTTTAATGTATTATTTTGCTTTTTATACTAATTGAAAAAGGCAAAGTGAGACAAAATGGTAAAGAACTCCTGTCTTACCCTTAAAACCGAGGACTGAAAAAAAAATTAATTTTTTTAAAGTAAAGATTAATCCGATGATATTTTTTTTAAAAATTCATCTCAAAAATTCATTTACTGAATGTCCCTTTTTTTTATTCACTTTACCATAAACCGTAAATGAAATATTTACTTTATCCTATTCCTAAACCTTAGTCAACACAATCATCTTTGTCCAACCAACATCTTAAGCACGCGTCACGGGCAACCAGCTTCTTTTATTAATGTTGACAATGTGAACCTCACGAGCTTCTTTTTAAATGAGAGTCAGGATAAAGGAATGCGGGAGTAACACGCGAAGGTGAAATACATTTGACGGAAGTCAAATAACCAGTGTCTTTTGAAGAAGAAAGATTGCAATACGCTGGAACAAATGTTTATGTAAGGTTACTGCTGTCGTTGAATAAAGCTCTGTTTCAATTGCAATAAGCGGCGAGGTGAGATTTTTAGTACGGCATTGTTGTGGTTAAGCTTGCTGCATTCAGATGTCGAACTTTACGTTGCTAAATATATTTCAGGATAAGGAAATTGTCATTTTTGATTTTAGGCTTTCCGTTTCATTTTTCAATCGCTGGGAACAGATTGTGTGTAAAAAACAACACTGCGTCACTTTTAAAGAATGTTATGAAATTTCTATTATATAAACATGTTTTTTATTTTTAAGAAATTTTTTTTTATATATCACGTGTTCTTAAAATATTTTAAAATGATGTAAAATAAACATTTGTGTGTATACCTCATTTATTATTGTCAAAATGTAAGTACACAACAAAATTTTTCAAGGATAATAGATTACAATTGTTTAAGAAATGAAATGACTAAAGACAGTAGATGGAATGATCTCTTGTATTTAATATAGGAAAGTGTCTGTAAAAAAATCTTGACAAATCACAATAAAGATAGATTTAAAAACTACGCTTAAATTTTAATTAAAATTCAAAATTTGCATCTAGAAAGGTGAAAATAGAACATTTTTAAAATTATTATTAAATTATACAAAATCTTTTCTTGCATAGCGTTTTGCTTTTTTAAAGAATTCTTCATGGATGAAATTTAACTGAAAGATAAAACAGTTATTCAATTAGTCTTAAAAATATATATTACCAAGCAAGGAACGTGTGAGTTACGAGTGAAAATAGAATAAAACGAAAATAATCTGTTGAATTTTTTCCGTGAAATTATGCAGCTGTATCTTATTGCTTAAACAAAACTGTGTTATTTCTATTATTTTCATAATAAATACAATAAATCCTATAATCCTAATAATATTTATGAATACGAATGCGAGTTTGTTACGCTTTCCCGCTTAAACCACTAAACCGATTTTAAAATTTTTTTCTCCAATGGAAAGCTACTTTGTCTATGAGTAACATAAGGTATATTTTATCCCTGTATTTCTACGGGAACGGGAACTATGAGGGTGAAGCCGAGGGGCGCTGCTTTAATCTATATATATAAAAAAGGAAAAGTGACTCACTTACTCATCACGATATCTCCGGACCTATTGTACCTACAAACTTGAAATTTTGTATGCATGTTTCTCTTATGAAGTAGAGATCTGCTAAGAAAGGATTTTGCGAAAATCGACCCCCAAGGGTCGTTATAGATAAATATTTCCGTTTTTAAATTATTAGACCTATGAACTTGAAATTTGGTAATATTCCTTTTATGGAGTAGAGATCTGCTACAATAGGGGTTTTGCAAAAATTGACTCCTAGGGGGCTTAAGGGGCGTTATAGATAAATATACCTGTTTTTGAAGTATTAGACTTTCAAACTTGAAATTTGCAAGGCACGTTTTTTTCATAGAGTAGGGGGTTTGGTACAGTATTGGTTTGGTGAAAATTGACCCCTAAGAGGCGATGTCGGAGTTAAAGGGTGTTATAGATAAATATTCCAGTTATTCAACTATTAGATCTACAATCTTGAAATTTGGTAGGCACGTTTTTTCCCTCTTCCTTTTTTTTATGGACTGTAAGTCCACTACAAAAGAAAAAGGGATTTTGCGGAAAAGATATTGACCCCTAGGGAGCGTTGACGGGGAGTAAGTGGTCTCTGAGATAAGTATACCCCAGGTATGTTCCTTCCATTGAGTAAAGGTCCACAGAGAACGGATTTTGCAAAAATTGACCCAAGAAGCGTTACGAAGACTTAAGAGGTCTAAATATTAATTTTTGTGTTATCGAACTATTAGTCCAGCAAATTTGAAATTTTGTATATACGGTCCTTTCAAGGATTAGAGGTCCGCTACAGAAAGGGTCTTTGCAAAAATTGACTTCTAAGGAGCGTTGACTTAAAAGGCGTTATAGATAAGTACGTCCGCTTTTAAAGAAGTAGTCCTACAGACTTGAAATTTGGTAGACATCTTCCTTTCATGGAGTAGAGATTCGCTAAGAGCGACCTTTTTTTTCGAAAATTTCCCCTAAGGGGAGTTGCGGGTGATTAAGGGCGTTACAGATAATTAATTCAGTTTTTAAACTCTTAGACCCCAAAACTTGAAATTTCGTTGGCACTTTTTCTTATGGAGTAGAAAAAGAGTTTTCAAAAAAGTTTTGCGAAAATCGATCTTTAAGAGGAATTGCGAAGGTTTAATAAGGAATGTTACAGAAAAAAAACTTCCTGTTTTTGAACTGTTAGATTCCCATACTTGAAATTTGGTTAGCATGTTTCTTTTGATGAATAGAGATATGCTAAGCACGGGTCATAGAGAAATTGATATGTGATTTATGAAATTATCTATAAATTTTTTTTATTTTTCAACCATTAGATTCAGACTTTAAATTTAGCATACATGGTTATTTTGTTGAGTGGGGTTTCAGTAAAAAATTTTTGCGGAAATTTACTTTGGGGGCAAGAGTAAAAGATAATTCTACTACAATTTTAAAAATTCCTGTTCTTTTTAGATTAAGAAGTAAGTGTTATAAGAAGGTTTGTCAATGTATTCTAACTGGTAAACAGTATATATTCGTACTCACAAAGTTATAAAGAAAATTAAAAAAAATTAGAAATTTTTTGCTGTTTTAAAAATTATTCAATGTCTATTTCAATACAATGTATATATGCTATTCCTGAAAAAAAAATTTGCGATGTTAACCCCTTGCGTACAAGAGTGCGCTTTCTAGTATATTTCTGGGGACCCTGACATTCACGTTATGACGCACATTTCCTTTTTCCTTTTGACGCTGGTTAAGGCGCTCGTTCTTTTGTGTTTTGTTTTGATTTCTAATTACAACTATTTTTGTTGTTTAGTTTTTTTACTTTTTCTTGCCAATATGGCGTCAAAGTGATACTGAATGAGAATAATTGCCGAAAACCGTTGAATACAACAGTGACTCTATTGCGGATTTACTTATTTGTGATTAAGAAAATGAAGAAATGGAACAAAAATGACAATACATTTATGTAACGCATGTGGAAAAGCTTTTTTGTTCCTAAGAACCTTTAGAGCAATTTCACAAAGATTTGAAATTTTGTGATTTTATGCTTCGTATTTTTTTCAAATATTGGTAACACAGACATTTTGAAACTGAACTTTTATCATTTTAAACTATCCCCATAAACGAAAATCTACCTTATAATGTTTCCTGTGCTAGTTACACTGGTGTTGTACACCTAAATATAACATGTCTCCACATGAGGTTACAATGAGATAATGCTCCATACATAGCATGTATCCACTAATGATTATATGATACGTAAGGGGTTAAATCCAAAAAAAAAAAAAATTACTAAAAATTCAAGTTTATTTTATAATTTCAAAGTTGTTCTCCCCCCTGAAATCTAATTTATATTTCATGTATAAATTTCCAGTAAATACCCCATGTGTTTGAATGGTATTATTATGTAATTCGAGTACACATTAAAAATAACATTAATTTAGTAGTATTTTATAATGGATTATTATTTATATTAAACAATCTAAATAACCAAGTAACAACTAAGAAAATTAAATTAGAACAGAATTCTTAAGGTGACCAACTACGATCGAAATCGTTATTTTGAAAAAGCGTATAAATAAATTTTTTTTTTGATATTTAGTGTCATCTGAATTAGAATAAACAAATAAAAAATTGCTTAAAGAATACAATTACAAGAAAAAATGAAAGAAGGAGATGTACTTTCAAATAATCCTCTCCTTTGATGAAAAATACTTTCATAATAATAATATTTTACCTATATATATATATGTACTAGCTGGTATACCCTTTCTTCGCAAGGGTGGATTGAAAAATTAAACAATACAGATTGAGGATTTTAATGAGTTAACTTTAAGTGAATTGCAAATTAAACAAAAAGAAAAAGATTTTTGAATATCTTAACTGAAAAAAAATTCATATTTGCTTAATTTTTAGTTTGTAGGTCTAATATTTGATAAAAAGGATTTTTTTTTTATTTATAACGCCCCCGTAACTCCCTTGTGGGTCGATTTTGGAAAACACCTTCCTAAGCTGATCTCTGCTCAGCAAAAGTAATACATTGTTACAAATTTTGTGTAATGAACGCTTAAAATAGTGTAAATAATTTATATCTGGAAATTTAATACGTTAATATTACTTTCCGTTGTATTTATTTTATGTTAAATTTGTAAGATTCGCAAGCAATGCCGTTCTTTACATTATAATGATGATTCAATGGAAACAGCAAAATGCTGGCTAAAGAGCTGACTTGGCATCATTTTTGAAGACCATGTTGGCAACTCAAAGATTTATTGAACGGTGCAGAAGTAGATATGCTCTAGCGCCACCTGGTAGGTAGCTGCAACAGAGCGGATAGCACAAAAACCTTCTCCACAAAAAATACATACACATGCCAATTTTCACTGCGATTAGTTGAACGGTGTTGGAGTGAAGTGAGGTCATATATACAGACATCCATTTATATATATATATATATATTGATATATACCTAGAACACCTGTACTGAGCCTGAACTAAGAGTTTTGAAAAATTAACAATATTTTCGGAGTTAATAACAATCGGTGTTTTTTTTTAAATTTCTCTACTCTTCTATATTGAATTATGAATAAATCTAAATGAATAATCTAAATTTTATGTCTCAAAAATCCTAGTTCAGGATCTGTACAGAAGTCTTAGCTATACATAAGTAAAATATTATTAATATAGAAGTA
Source organism: Trichonephila clavata (assembly GCA_019973975.1). NCBI lineage: Eukaryota > Metazoa > Arthropoda > Arachnida > Araneae > Nephilidae > Trichonephila > Trichonephila clavata. The sequence continues at coordinate 196,219 of BMAO01006155.1, read as the reverse complement.
TTTTGCATAAAAGAAAAATGTTTTGAAATTATGTCATTTCTTCTTCATTTTTTGCCAGAACATTGCATTCAAATAATTTTTTTATTGTAATAATATTCTTAAATCCATTTTATATGTATATTATAATTCAAGTGAAGCCCAGTGGCCGAGCGGTAGCGTATCGTTCTTCCACACTACAGGTCCGTCGTTCTATCTCTAGGCTGGGAAAGGCCGACTCAGCCTTTTATCCCTTCAGTGGGTCGATAAATGAGTACCAAGCTTACTTGGGGACTAAATACTGGGGTTTCGCGCCAGACTGACCACCTGATCGAAACATCTGCTCATGCACCTCAGAGCCCAAGGTCATGTATACTGAGATGGGCACAGAGTAGACCTTGGCCCTAATGGGTTGTTGCACCACAGAGTGAAGTTTAGTATAATTTTCAAGTGGCACTATAAATATATTTAAAAAAATGCTCATTTAAACATTTTTGCAAATCACTGTTCCGAATGTAGATAATTACCTTAAAATTACTTTGTTCAAATAGCGATATTTTATTCTTAAAGTCTACAGTAGTCTACGTCGTAAAGTTCTTAATATTTATATGATAATATAATTTACATCAAAACGCACACATTTTATACAGAATGTCCATTTCATTATTCTTTTCAAATACTCACCTGTCTCATCTCCATATTTCAATCCAGTTCCATCCGAGTTTCCCAACAGGTTAAAAAGACAGAATTCGCAATTCATATTTTCAAATAATATACTATTTTCCTTAAGACTCATAGTTTGGCAATCGACAAGACAGGTGATCGGGTGGAATGGATTAAAATTCACAGAAATTTGGGTCAAAGTGATCACGTGAAGATGTCTTAATATTCAATGTCGTGACGACCATAGCATTTATTTGACCCATGTGTGTCATAAAATATTTATGTATTCATGTTTGTTTACTACGTATACTATAGAATTTTCTCGCGTACGTATTGACGTTCCATAAACAGGCATAAATTAATTTTTTCTTCTTAAAATATGGTGACAGGAATTGATAGTTACGGAACTAGTTCACACAAAAGAACCGCTTAAAGTGAGTTCAAACCGAATTACTCTGATATCATTCTGAGAATTTTAGTAGTATTATGGATGGAACATTTTTTACTTCATTTCCATTCTTTAAGACGACTGATCACATTCGGAATCGTGGTTTTAAAAAAAGAGTATAAATGGATAATTTAGTTTATATGTAATATCATTTAAATTAGAATAAGCATATGAAATTGTTTTAAGAAAATTAATTCAAGAAAAAAAATTATTTAAAAGAAATTTTTTTGACAAAAAAACGAAAGAAAGGATTGCATATTTTTTATGCATTTTTTCTTTTTTTATGGAAAATACTTCTATAATAATAATGTTTTGCCTATATATATATATATATATATATATATATATAGCTAGAGCTTCTATACAGAACCTGAGCTAGGAATTTTGAAAAAATCGCTTTGTTTTCAGAGTTACGTTAAATCGAAATTATAATCATAGTTTTTTGTTTAAGTTTCTCTAATCTGATATATTAAAATATGAATAAATTCACTCCTAAATTCTATATCTTAAAAATCTTAGATCAGGCTATGTACGGATGTCTTAGCTATACGTAGTCAAATTATTATTACTATTGTATTATTTTTCATTAAAGGAGAATGTGTTCTGAAAATATGTCAATCTTTCTTCATTTTTGACAAAAAATTACATTAAAATAATATTTTTATATAAGGATATTCTTAAAACAATTTTATATGTATATTCCATTTTAAATGACACTAAGCATAAAAAAATATTCATTTATACGCTTTTTCAAAATCTCGGTTCCGAACGCAGTCGGATGCCACGAAGTATATTTAATTTGTTGCATAGTATATTTGGAAATGACTTCAATATGAAAAGATTTAAATTTCTTACTTGATTGTAGGGAATCTTTGTTTAAAAAGTCGTTTTACCCGAAACACAATTCAAATTTAAAATTTTTTAGAAGATACTGGGTGAGAGATATTAAAATTATTTCATTCGAGGAATACTTATCAATAAAAAAAACAAGAATATCATGCAATATTTGCATCGTTTTAAAAGAAAGCAAGCATTTTAAATTTATTATCTCTCTTTTTCCCTTTTACTGGCTATGAATTTTTTCCTTACACATAAAATACTTAATTTATGTGTATATTTACATCTAGAAATTAATAATTCTTTTTTAGATGTATTTTGGATACTATCACGAGATTTTTTAAAGTTTTTAATAAACTTATCTCTATGAATAAACAGAGAAATTGAAGCTGTTTAATTTTTGAATGAATACTTTGTATCCGAGATAAAATTTATACTCAATTAATGATAATTTAAATAACTCGCATTAATGATAACTTAAAATAACTTGTGCTAAGGTAGGATTTATGACCAGAGGTAGAATCTGTTTTCAAGCAGATATTTTAAGGAACTGTCTCAGATTAACGAATAATAACAGAGAAATTTTAAGTATTCTATCAAGTGGATAACGAAGAATATAGTTTTCTGAAACAACTGCTTAAAATAGAATCAATTAAAATTAATTTTAATTTAGGATTAATATGTTTCATGTCTTACGTCAACAAATGACCTTTTTCACGATTACATTTGATTCCACTCAGAAACAATACGGAAGTTATTAAGGGTAAAATTGATATTTTTTTGAGTAATATTGTGTATTTAAAAGGACATTAGAATGCAAATAACTCTTTCAAACAATAGTATTTCGAGACTTTCAGGTATTTCAATACAAATACAGTATAAAATTTTTTAAACCGAAGAAACATCTCTTAATCTACTCCAAAAAGGGCATATGGCATAAAAATAAATATATTTTTCATGTATACTTTGTTATATGTCCTCCAAAGCATCATATTATTACATTTATGGGCAAGTTTCTAATAGAAAAAAATATTTATTTTCGACGATTCTAATATGTTTTATTTTCTGTCTTACAGTTAGCAAATATAATAAATGAGATACACATATATTAAAACATTTAATAATGATTAAGAATAGATAACTAATAATACTCTGATGTGTGTTGAGGAAGAACAAAATAAATTGTACAAATTGTTTACTTGTATATGTACTAAATATGAAAAGCAAATACTGAATTTCATTTCATTGCAAAGTCATAATTTTCTCCCTTACATGTCAAAGGCGTTTCAGTTACTGACTGACAATGACAAAGAAAAAATGCAGATCTGTCAGGAAAATTTATAAGAGTATTTGTGCATAATTTGCTTACGTCTATTACATGCAACATAACTTATCGGCATACTTAGAAAATACCGAAAATCAACTTCAACAAGACTCGTGTTTTTTTACATGACGGTAATGGGATTAAAAAGATATATTTTCGTGATAAAAACATTTCCTGGTGTCATAAATGCCGAAAGGAATGTGCAGATATAGTACAAGGAGATAATGGGTAATCTATGAGCTTTGGGGCTTTGTTAAAAGTTTTCAGTACTCTTATATTTACTCGTGCTTGATAAGAAGCATTTATTCATGAGCAGGATGAGTGGTCTCATTGGAGAATGGAAATGAAATGCTGAACTGGTAGAAAATACGTTATAGTTTTTAAAAATATTGTAGGAAAATGTTAGAAGATTCTTATACTGTAACGGAAAATGATGAAATAATACATTAAAGTACAAGAAATAAAAATAGCATAAACACAATTATAAAATGTAGATACCTTCAGTTTGATGGTATAGATACCTTCAGTTTATATAAAGCTCCTTTTATTTACAAAAATTAAAGATACCTTATATCATAACTTATTCATTGCAATTAAATTCCTTGAGGTTTTAATTGATGTCGACCATAAGTTGTTTTCTTTGTTTACTGTAACATAATTCATTTTTAAAGGAGAATATGTCTACAAAACCATTCTTCGTAGTACAGGTTGTTTCTATCAAAGATCAACTTGGTAACGTGAAAATAGGTTCGCAGATATTCTATACAGTTAACATTGCAAAGTCATTTCCTATTTTAGAATGTATTGAATTCTTGAATTTACCTTGAATTAAATTCTAAAAATAAAGGAAAGAAACAGTCAGCGTAACTTCTGAAAATAAATGAAAAAAAAAAAAAACAGTCTGGAGTATTTCACTTTATTTTGATCAATGACTTCAGCAATTTTATTGGTGACCTTCATTTGAGGATCATAATAAGCTTTTCCAAAAAATGTTTATCAGTTAATTGTTGAATTCTGTACATTTCTTATGACTTTTTTCGATGATGCATATCTAACCATTAACTGCTGTATCATTGTCCTTATTACAATTACATTGTTACAGCTTAAAACCTTGATTGGGAATTTTTAAATTTAAAAGAGAGAATTTTTAAAAAGAAATGGCAATAAAATTTTAATGTAGAACTTATTACTAATACGTAAACTTTTAAATTTCAGATGAATACCATGCAATTTACATTAATATTAAAAAATGTACATACACACACATTACATAAACGGGATTCCGTATATAATTATTTTCATTTTTGGGATATACAATAAAAAATTAGGAGGTCACTGTTCTAGACTTACAGTCTACAGTTGTATACCACAAATAATGAATTGTTGAAAAAAATTGTACATTGATAATTTTCTGTAGTTTTTCCTGCTTATGTTGGGAAATAATTTTACTAAATTCCTTTTATTTATAAAATTTTTCCCTCTGTCATTTTAAATAAGATTCACTCTGAGGAACCAGTTAATAAGACAATTTACAGTCTAGCAGATGAAATAGTAACGTATATAAATTAGTCTATAATGTAAGCTAATATGACTCATATAAGTTTATGAATTTCTAAGAATGTAAGATAATTTTTTTATATGCAGACGCTCCTCTATAAACAAACCTTTGATATATGAAAATTCCAAGCTAAAAAATTTTTTTAAAAAAATCGTCCAAAAAATTGCAGGAGTTCTAGGTGTAATTTCAAAATTATATTAATATTATTAATAACACATAATTTTATAAAATATTCAACCAAAAATCAATTTGTTAATAAGCTTTGTGATATTGGTATTTTAATGCAAATAATTCTTAGATGTGAACACTTGCGAACATTTTGATTTATGAAAAGTCCTGTTGAACGTTAACTTTATATAGATATCAACTTATTCAGTTTTTTAAATTTACATGTATTGGATAAAAAATAAACGTCATTTCATAAATTCTTAAAAATATAGTTGGCCTAAGCCGCAAGTAAGAAATATGTGTAATTACATAATATTTTTAAATTCTAGGGACTTTTTTGATTAAATCTTTATAGTCACTTTTTTTTTATCTTTTTAAATATTTCAAATAATATTCATAGTTCTTTTTCTTCATCTTTATTAAATTGTAACTTTTAATGAAATTTATTGGTGTGATTTTAGTATGAATTTATGACAACTTTTAGATTTATTATCGCTCTTTCGTAATTTATACTTATTTGAATCATCAAAATATATTTATTTGTAAGCTCTTGGAGTCTCCAATATATTCCAGATAGTTAAATAACAAAACAAGTTATCTTGATAGATCTAACCTTTAATTGCATTTAGAGTCTAATAAAATAATTTGAATCTGATGTTATCGTTGTTAAGGTTTCGTAAGAAAATTAATTTGGTGAACAGAAATACAAACATTAAATTCTTCATTTCTACAAAACAAAGAAAAATTTTAGAGCAAATCTTTGTCAACTAAGAATTATGTATGAACTCGCTATTTTTCTGATACTACTTTTTAATTGGTAGTTAAGTATACGGCCCATTTTCTTTTGTCCTTACTCTTAAAATGTTTAAGTTCTTTGTTTCACAATCACTTACAAATTATCTGACTCAGTTTGTAAGATGTAATTGTTTTATTAATGGGGCCTTAAGCTTCATAATAATTTTGTTGGTTATCATTAATTCGCTTTACTAGGTGGTAATATACAAAAAAGGCAATTTAATTTATCAAAGAATTCGCAAACGTTTTTAATTCATCATTTGCTGATCCTCAATCATTTGGATGCTCACTTCAGGAGCTAATTTTTTTTTTCGTAAAAAAGTCTTGAGACTCTTAAGTTTCCCTTCAAAAATTTTTCAATTACTTCTACATTTTCTGAAAACGCTTTCATCATATTTTGCTATTTTTAAAAAAATTCCTTAAGATTTTGGCAATAATTATTAAAATTCCAGAAGGTTCCAAATAATAACGAATTTAAAAATCTTGATATTTTCATATGTTTTAAAATAAAAACCATGGCCACACATTATTTCCCAATACACTTCTGGCCGATAACATTGCAAAACCATGTTGGAGAAGATACAAACGTCAAATTCGTATGAGAAAGGAAGAATATGCAGGGGCATGTAAATGATTAGCTAATCATTAGCTTTCTCATCATTATGATTAGCTTTAGAGAGTGCATCTTATCGTTTCATGATATTGTTACCAGCATTGGTCGGAATCAAACGATTGCCATTTGTGAAACATATGGTCTCAGAAGGATCGCAGTGAACGCCATGCTGGATTTCAACAGCCTCACTTCACTGACGTCCGAGAGAGACATGTTGTCAAGTCGGTTTTGAAGCTCGTACAGCCACATCAGAGAACTTGAGTCAGGAAGGGGGTTTGTTTGCAGCTCGACAAGTATCCACACAGACATTGCAACGACGTTTGGCGCAGCAATATTTATTGATGTTTCCTCTAACACTGCAGCATAGAGATGTGCGATACCAGTAGTGAATCCAACAAAATTTGATACAGAAGCAGCCCAACGGCGTCCTTTCATGCGAGTCCTGGTTCTGCATGCAGCATCATGATGAAAGTATCCTTATATGGAGATACCGTAGTCTACTTGTATTCAATATCTTTGAAGGCCCTGAACGTCGTGTGATGATATGGAATGCCATTGGGTACACGAAATGTCTTCTGTTAGCATCGCCGGTATTCTGGACAGCCTGAATTAATTACTTTTCTCAGATTATATAGCCGGTGAGTATGCGTTTTCTTCGAAGCCTCGAAAACGTCACCTTCAAAAATAAAACGCAAATCTGCGCGTGTTCCGTCGTATTCTGACTCTAGTATTTAATTGCTGCCCTGATCAGCAAGAGTTCACCAGATCTCTCCCCCATTAACATCTGATCATGGGTTCTTAAACCCTGACCGAGAAGCTATTTTTGTGAGCCCGGGTCTGTCCTCTATATACTGTATTAATATCAACCTTCCAATTCACAACCCACCACGATTTTTTGTGTGACCGCGAGATTCATCATACTTTTATTAATAAAATATAAGCTGTAAAATTATTGTACCAGCAACACTGTTTTGTTATCACTAGTGCTGGAATCCCGTTTTGTCTTATCAGTTGTCCTCAGAAGACCCTCGCGTTCAATCTGTTGTACTTTAAGAACATTCTCAGAGCGATTTTATTTTTAAAATTGTTTAATTTGAAGAACACAATTTAATGAATAGTAAGGTCTCGACTTAACAATAGCAATCTAGGAATAAGGTTATGAATCACTGGGTTATTGAAAGACTGGGCAGCCATGGCTCTCCGGCAGCAGCAATCGATCGATGAAGCGTGGGATAATTTACCCGTATCTATCATTCAAGCCCTGTTCGACTCGATGCTTATACGGGTTACAGCCATTTTAGCAACCAGAGACGGTAACTGTGGGATCTTTTTCAGACCTTTTCTAACATCAAATTATGTATAAATTTAATCAAGTTTTCTTTTATGTAATGACATGTATGTAGTTAAATAATCTTTTATCATTTTCTATCCTTCCTGTGTTGCAATTTGAATGACCAGCAGTGTAGATGAAATCAATTCTAACAAATGTTTTTCAATTTCTACTATTAGTTAAAACTCTCCCTATATATATATATATATATATCTTGTTAATAAAATACTTTCTATTCATCCATTCAAGTTCAAATACATTTTTTTAAACTTGTTAATATTAATACAGTTTTTCAAATATTAATTCATTAATTAAATTAAAAAATGAATAAATAGAAATAAAAATAAGTAAAGTCCAACAGCATATACAGAAAGGAAAATTGTTTGGTGTGTCCTTGTAGCGCAATGGCACGTTGGATTTCTAATCCAAAGGTTATGGGTTCAAATCTCACCTGAAATGACCTAATTTTTGAGAATGTGATTTATTTTTACTATACTGTTTTATTAGAATAATTAAATTTAAGAATGAATAAAAAGAGTAACAAACAAAAAAATAGTCCAACACCATATATTGAAAGGAAAATGGAGAAAATTGCACAGAAAATCGCTTTCTATTTTGTCACTTAATATTGTGATTTTGTTATATGTATATACGTATTTAAATTATAATTGTAGCTATTTAATAAAAAGAAACTAAAGTAAAATGTTTCTTTGTTGACCAAAGTAGGAATTGACTTAATTTTTTTTTATATTATTGTTTTTTATTAGTAGCATCAAAGGAAAAAATTAACGAAAGGATACATTTTAAAATGGATACTATAAGTATTTGATATGTTTTAATGTTTAAGAAATGAGATATTTGACATAGAAAATAACGATACTAGTTACTTTTGAAACTTAATGGTACTGCAATCATAAAATAATTGAATCAAGACCGTCTATTTTTTTTTTTACAAAAATCATTTAAAGTAAAAACACTGCCAATATGGCCTTTTGAGTCATTAAAATAATGCAATCTGCTAAGTCGTTTGTGGGTCAGTTTTGATGCAATTTTCAACCAGTCGAGTCCTCTGTAATGATATTCTTTTTTGATGCTAAAAATTCTTTTCAGAAAAAAGCATTTCATATAAGAAGAAATTAAAGTGAAAATTTGGAGAACTGGCGATAAAAGGGTATAAATCTGGCGAGTAAAAATTGATGTTAGTTTACGAACTCTCTCTCTCTCATTTTTATGCATATAATATGGACTTAAACATATCATGTATGATTCTATAGTAAAAGATTGATTTCATAATATACTCGCTGTTTCCTTACTCCTACAGTTTCAGATTGGATACAGTGAATGCAATAAAAAGAAAGAGGTGAAACCGTTTGCATTTTACATGAATCGACCCGAAGACAAAATTGTCATTAAAATAAATGTTTTGCGGTTCTCTCTTACTTTTAATTTTACATTTTGTAAGCGATTTTAGTTTTTTTTCTGTCTATTCTGCTTCTGTCGAATAATTAGTTTACTTCCCGATGAAACTTATTCATACATGGAAGAGCTGAAGTGAATTAAATTTTATACTTTAATATGAAAAGTGAAGCAAATGCTTGGAGATAGATGATTTACAATACACCAACTCTTGATAAGAAATATCTAGCTTAATTGTAATGTTTCTCACATTTTACCTTTTTCTCTTAAATTATTCTACTTGCCATCTTATGAAACTTGTATTTTACTTTTAAGTTGTGGAGTAAGCCTGTAAAACTATTAAATTGAATAAAACTAACTGTTCATATTTTCTTTTTTTTTCCTCATAGATATTTGAACTCTAATAAAAATTTGCCCGAAATATGGTTAAAGCTTGTTAAATAAATGTCAGAATGTTGAGTTCTTCCTTCAAAATCTAATAGCATATCAGCATTGATAATAATACAAAAAATAAACCTCTTTTACCGTTGAAAGAGGATTATTTTAGTACCATTACTTTTCCAAAGGATATTCATCATTTTATGCACAAATTGAATTGGGTCCATAATTAAACTTTTAAATATCACTGAATAAGACAAGCAAATGAATTTCATTACTTTTAAGCCATTATCTTAGGCATACACTATAAAAAAGGAGTCAACTTTCAACGGATCCAATAACGCAACATTTGAAATACTTCTTCACATATCTGTTGCATCTCATTGTCTTAAATCTTTGGATGTGCAAATAACTCGATTTCTGTCTGTGTTAATTATATTACAGAAATTCTTAAATAGATAATTCTGTTGAAAAGTAGCATTAAATATGTTTTAAGCAATTTTGAAAGATATACATAGATACATTTAAAATATTGACTATGTAAGAATCAGTTATGTGTTTTAACAGTTCTGAAAACTCACTCTAGCTTTGAGTGTCTATTATTTAAATTGGGTTAAATAGGAAAACCTGTTAGATTGATGTTTTTTTTTGTTAGTTTAAAAAAATCGGATTACAAGTCAAGATCTTTAACATTCACAACAGAATTTTGCTGAATGAAGGCTTAGTTTTCATCGTAATCGAAAACGAACATTTCTTATAAATTTAAGTTTCTATTATACATACAGCAACAAGCAAGTAATGTTTACTTTTATTCTTTTTTTATCAATGGAAATGGCACACTTAATGTTGAAAAAACTTAGTGTAAAACATCAATAAAAATAATTCATTCACAAAAAAAAAAAAGAGGAAAAATGTGAAAAGGAAAATTAGAAGAAATATTTTAGAAAAATTGGCAACTTTTTTTTTCTGCTAAGATGTTTTTTTTTGCCGTATTTAAATGTAAACTAATTTCGAATATATTCAAAGATAATACTATTTCATAAATAATGTTAAAATAAATTTAGGAAACTCTTCTAAAATATAGGGAACGTATTATGCAAAAACCATAATTTTTTTTCAAAAAAAAAAAAAAAATTAAATCGCAATAGATTTGGCAGAAATAAATTTATGGAAAAATCGGTTTATCTCATAAAGGAAAGTATAAATCTGTATTAAATGAATTAGATTGAATACAAACAATGCTTCTTTCTTCAAAATCAAGCATAACTTTCCAATTATAAAATTCATACAATTGATAAAAATAGTAAATTATTTCTATTAATTTTTCTAAGCCATAATTAAGCAGTATAGTTCTTTAAAAATAGTATATATATATATATATATATATATATTAATGTAAATTTTTTTTCCAAAAACAGTGTTCAAATCACAATACATAGAAATTTACACATTTCACATATCTCTGAAAAACACTGATTTTTTTCGTCTTATTTACTGAATTCCACTTCAAGCAAATCTGTTTGAAACAGAAAATTTAACTTTACCAATTACATATTGTATATGTCTTCCAGTAGTAAATACTTCCATCATTTTACGACTTAATAAAGCGAGGCTCTCATATACAAGCCATAAATTAATTTTACGACTAAGAAAAGGTTGTTAACTGTCACAAGAAATAATGATTCTCTCAAACAACTCATTATTCATATTTCTACCCTGAAAAAAGTTCAAGCGTTCAAGGCCTTGAAAGAAACAGCCAGACCCGAGACAGAAGACGAAATTTCGTAAATATCAATGTCACATGCCATCTGCATTTATTTTTCTTTAAAGAGGCCAATAAGTGTCACAAACGAACCTGACAAGAAGCAAGTGTTTTATGTTCCTTTGCCCTCAAACCTCCAGGGCGAAAAAAACATACATTTGACGTACAACAAGTAATTCTCACGAAGGTTGTAAGATAAGAGGCTTGGGAGGTATTTTCTGTGACATTTTTTTGAATTTAAGATTTGTGCCTTTTCACCATACAAAAAAAGTTCAATGCTATTGTATGCTAAGATTCCATTGATGCCATTTTAACTGGGTTAGGATTCTAAACACGTGCGCTGTGACAGTTGCTCAGTTGATAAACTGAGCTACGGCATATTTACCTGATAATATTGTTGTTTGATATTCTAGTAGAAGAAAACACAGGGGAGTTTCTGTAGCTTTTCGTTAACATTTGGGTATGATGAACTGAAAAAATTCTTTTATTTGATGTCGGATGACAGGTATGATAATAGTTCTTGAACTCAATATGTAAGGCTTAGTAAAATTATCATTTAATTTGCTAAATATTTCACGTCTTCATCCGAATTTGAATTGTAATGACTTCTTTGTAAATGTCAAAGAAGTGCAAGAACGTTATTTAGAAATCTCTTGTTGATGATGGTGGAGATACCTTACAGTTTCAAAGAATTAGCATAATTGTTATCAGGGTTGTTGATGCAATAGAAATACTTTGCATAAGTAGTTGGCAGCATTCTGAATACAATTAATCGAATATTAAGAAGACTCAGTTGAATAATTCATAAGTTAAGTTAAGACAAGCAGGGTTTTCACAAAATGAAAGCACATTTTCGCACGTTTTTTAGAAATTTTATCTTTAGTTTTACAGTATTTTTTAATGTTTAACTTACCTTTACAAAAAAATGACATTCAGAAATTTAAAATTATCTAGAATCATTATTAGCATTGATTCGCTTAGTTTCGGGAAGCCAAAATAACCTGCAGTATAGAGAAGGTTAGAAATACATGTTGTAAAATGAAGTTCATTCATTTTATAGATTACAGTGTCCATGATGAAAAATTGCTAGTTCATTATATGACACTTGTAATTTGGAAAATGAATTTTCAAACTGACCACATGTTCCGTACAGATGATCCAAAAAGTAGACCCTCACTCACGGACAATGTAGCTACAATGAAGAAAGTAGAGGATTTTAATTTATTAGACAGAATCGCAAAGATATAAATGATCACGAATGATACCGATCTAAGCTAAAGTAGTGTATGGAAAATTACTTACAAGAACTGCGCATGTCAAAGATATCAACAAGCTGGGTTCTATGTTTACTGATCCCTTTTCGGAAGGAAATACGATGCATCCTTTTAAGGAAGGAGTTGAATTCTTTAGAGCAAGGCAAAAAGAGTTTTTGGATGGTTGCTTGGTTACTATGGATTAAAATCTTGGATCTATCAATATAATCCAGAAATGAAAGAATTGAGAAAGGAATAAAAGTACAGCGACGCACTTACCGACAAAAATGACCAAGGTGCAGATGTCTGCAAAGTAGGTCATAATGTCTGTTTTTTTGGGGCTGCCGTGGAGTCTAGATGATCTGAAGAAGTGTCAGACCATCACAAGATCAATTAAAAGTTCCCTGATAAACAAATTGTGTAATGTTTTGATCAGGAAATGACGCGTATAATCACATCTACTTTCAATAATAACCTCCTCTCGAGATGCAGCTCAAGAACCAATTTTTGTCAAATTTTTAAAATTTTCTTTGAAATTTCGCCGCATTTGTTTCCACACACTCCCAGTTTCGGCCCGAGTGACGTTTTACTTATTCCCAGAACTCAAAATTCACTGTGGGGTCAGAGATTTGACTATACAAATGTTGTCATTCAAGAGCCGGTATAATGATTTTCGACACAATCTATTGAATTCTTTAACAAAAGATCAAGAAATTCTGGTAGAGAAGAGCAGTTTGTTTGATAACTAAGTTAGGAAGTCTTAAGAATAACGAATAAAAACTAAGCTGCTGCTCAATTACGTGATAATAATGAAAGTTTTACGAAACCTTAAAATATTTTTCGTGTATATAAATTACACATGTAGTATATATATTGTTTTGTGTTAAGAGCAACTAGAATTTAGAATACTCCTTTGACCAAACAGAACAACATGTTACGAAATGGACGCGTGAAAATAAATACAAATTAAAATTATAAAAGAACAAACAATACATGTCACGAGGGTTTTTGTGTAATATATTCTAAATGAATGCAAAACTTTCTATTAAAAACAAAATTTAGTAAAATGGGCTTCGAATTACTCTGTAAATTACATAGAATTATTACTTAAGTTACTATTTCCGTGTTAAATCAATCGGCTTTAGTGTCTTCTTTTGACATGTTGCTTAAGTTTGGAACACAAGATATAAACCCATTGTAGTATTCTTTGTTCAAAATAAAAAGAAGTCTGTTATTGGTAGTCTAATGTGAAACTGTAAAAGGCACTAAATAAAAAACGAAAAAACATTCTAAAATTATTATATTACCAATATGATACTAAAAAAGAGCGTGCATGTGTGTATTTACATATACTTTTAAAAGCATTTCGCCCATATAAATTTTCATATGAGAGATTTTAATGCAAACTGCCAAAGGAGGGAATCGAAACCATGATTTAATCAGGTTTACCTCATTCGTTGGTGGCTCATTTTTACGCGCAAATAAACACTTAACTATACATAACAACGAATTCAACTAATTTTTACAACTGCTTTGTGATGAACTAGATCTTTTTCTAACCTACCTCGGGGTGTAAGAAGTAGCATCGAAAGAAATGGTCCTAATGCTATAACCACTCAGCCAAAAAAAAAAAAAAAAAAAAAAAAAAAAAAAAAAAAAACCTAGGCGTTTCGACCTTCTTTTCATTATCTGGTTTGTGTGAAGGATTATTCTGTTTTCAGAATTGTGGCCTTTTATGTTCAAAGAATAATTATAGATCATAGTCTTTCTTAAGAGTGAGCTTTCTGCATATATTCGTAACTGACTTTTGGACCAATATCTATATAACAGAATCAGCACATACAATTTTTCAAAACTATGGATTATGTTTAAAGATTGGAAATTTCAAAATCATGCTAATAATTTTATTTATTCACATTTTTTTGTTGAACACACAGTGTCAGTGTCCCTAAGTAACTTCATTTGCGTAAAATAAAATGTATATTGAAATATTTTTTGGTGTTATTGATGATATAAACTGTACAGAATGAAAATTCAATGTACATTAAGAAGTCATATTTGAATAATTCATGATTTAACCTAGCTTCGTTTTCGTAAACTTAAAGCAAATTTTATAACGATTTTGTTTTGAAATTCTCTATGAGTTTTATATATGGTATTTATCCTTTTAAAATATGTATGTTTGCTTAAAGAAGGAAAGGGAGACGTTGAGCAATTTAAATGCACATTAAACAGAGTACTTTTATGTTTGAATTTCTCTATTTATTCACATTTTTTAAATATCTGAACAGGCAGTTAATTTCTTGCACCACAGTCAATTGAAATGCGCTTTTGGTCAAAAGCTCGTTAAACACATGTCAGAAGGATTACAGCTGCATGAAAAACAGGAACCGGGTCTCAACATTGTCACTGGAACTCTTGACATAATATTGTTTTGGAAAGTAGAAGTAAATACGGGCTCACGTGTTATTCTTCGTTATGTAATCACACTCTTCTTAAGATCCTTCACGCAAGAATAGTTTCCATATAGTTTCTTCAGAACGACGCTCTTTCTCTAATTCAAACTTACACATAATCTAAGCTTCTGCATATTAAAATACGAAATTAGAATACAATTAAATGTAGTTGCTCCGAAATGAAAGAGAGAAAATAAATGAAATCAAAATTATATTAAAAAAACCCTATAATGTATTTTGTGATAGTTTTTATTTATTCAATGCTTATAGAGGGAATAAGTATCTTTCTTGTATAAAACTAATTTCAAAGGAGTGGAGTTGAGGTTACTGAATTTACTCAGCATTATAATTAAAGTTACTCCTTTCATGTTAAATCAATCTGTTCCAGAGCCTTAATTTGACGAGAAATTGAAATTTAGAATACAAGGTATATACCAGTTGTAAGCCATTGATTAAAAGAAGAACAAGTCCACCATCATTAATTAAAGTGAAACTCTAACAATCATTTAATGAACGAAATCATGAAATTTTCCTAAAATTATTGTTATTAATACAGATGAAATTAAAAGCTAAATACTTTTCATCTTCTAGAGAAATTCCTCTTTACTTACAAGTATTATTAAAAAACCCTACGTATACAGAAATTCTTACTTTAATAAGATTTCTGTTCTTATTTATTCATCAAGTAAAGAGCTGTATTTAAATTTCATTATCAGCTGAGAAAAACAAAAAAAGTTTGAGTTTTGTGGTGCAAGTAATTGTGTGTGTGAAAAGGCCTCAACGTACCTTTTCGGGGTCAAGCAACTTTTAAGGAAGTAAGTAATATAATCCAAAACATTCAGATGATTCTTTATATTATACAGTGAAACACATATTAACTGAAAATATTGTAGTTTCAAAGGAAAATTTGAGGAGTCTTCAAGGAGTTTTTTGAATAAAACAAAAATTTTGGATAGACTGAAAGCACAATCCATATAATAATTAATATATAAGTATCTATATTCATTTGCTCAGAACATACACCAGTGAATAAATTAATTAAAATTGCCCGATTTCAATAATTTTTAAGTGAAAACTTCTTTAGCGGCGTTGGGCACTTTTTGGTAGGGGAAAATCTTATGGGTTCGCGTCACCGACATGCTCTGACTAGCGCATGCGCAATGTGCTGTTCGCCTTAGAAACTTTTTGGATGGGTGAAATTTCGTGCGTTCGCGTCACCAACATGTTTATAGTAGTATATCTGTAGCTATACAGCTGACGTATAGTGCTGTGCATATTTTATAAGAGAAATTAAATGGATTTAGTGAAAGTTCAATGTGTATATACTGTGCATTGTTGAAATAGTGTTTTTTTTGTTTGATTATTATTTGAATCGTTTAATTGAAGAATCAATTTTGTGCAGTACGATAGTGAGTACTAAATAAATATACTAATATTTTTGTTAAGATAAAAAATAAATAACAGAAAATTATTTTAAATACTCGTATTTATTTTGGCGGTTGAAAATTAATATGCTTTTTAAAATTATTTTAAATCTTCTTATTCATTCTTGTATTATTTATTTTCTAATATTTAACCTCTGCAATGCATCACGCAATCCGTATTAGTATTTCACAGTGACTTAGAGGTTTTCTTACCACTGTGGTAAAACAAAGTTCTAGTTGTTCAATAATTTTTATCGGGGATTTTGAAATTAAAAATTTTATAAAACAATACATATTAATGGTTGCCGTTTATATTTCGCCTGGAAAATCTATGCGACAGATACAACAATTTTTATTCTAAAATTTGATGATTTATACAAAAGAAGGTTCTGAAATACTCGATAAAAGATTTGGCGAAAAATATGATAATGTACCGATGATTTTCAGTGGAGACTTCAATATTAACTTTGCAGATGATAAAAATCTGCCACTAATTGAATTTCTAAATAAAACACTTAATTTAAATATGCCAAATGATCGAAAACTCAGTACTGCAAAATATAAAACGACGATCTAGGTGGTTTTTAAAAGCAATACTTAGATAAATTTGAATCAAACATTTTCCTTTCTTACTTTAGTTACCATAAGCCTATTGTATCTTTTTTAGGACAGAATGAAATAATTGAAAGTAAAAAAAGTCTAAGTATTGTTGAAATTAATGATGACAATGATGCAAACAAACAAATTTACATTAAAATTTAAGTAAATACAAATACTATCCATAAATAATATGATTGTATATTAATTGTTATTTCAATTGAATTGTATTTATATTTTGTCATGATCTTGTACAGCCCGTAATATATTTGAATAATAAAAAACCATATAAAAGTGCATATAATTGTTGCTCGGTGTGTCAATATATGTGAAAACCAGATTCATGTGATAATTTTAGTTCAAACATTATGAAATTTCAAATTTTAATACTAAAAGTTCGAAGTTTTCACTTCTATCGGCAGTCTCTATAACTGCCAATTTTTTTATTCCCATCGATGGAATATTTTTTGCTTTATTTTTGATATAGACCAATTTTTCATGAATTTAATTTTTGCTTATGTACGTTGTCCCCTTAAATAAAGAAGTCCATGCTTAGCAAATATTTTATGCTCACAAACTTGACATGAACTGTAAGTAGTGGTAACGAACGAGCTA
The DNA here is from genome assembly GCA_019973975.1 of Trichonephila clavata. Lineage (NCBI taxonomy): Eukaryota > Metazoa > Arthropoda > Arachnida > Araneae > Nephilidae > Trichonephila > Trichonephila clavata. The sequence continues at coordinate 178,606 of BMAO01006155.1, read as the reverse complement.
TTAAATTTCAAAGAATGATCAAATTATGCTTCAAAAAATCCTCTTTAAATGAAGATGTGCATTTTAAATACTTAACTATCTAAAACCAGTTTATCTAATTCCTTTTAGATTTGTTCCAATGAATTTTCGTCAATTTTGTTTACATAAATTCAAAATACGCAGAAATACGTTACTATGGATTTGGAACTGGTTTTTACGATACACACGATAGAATTACGAGAAACCTATTTGCTTATTCTATTGTTCTGCTTACAAATTTCCGAGAATGCCGTAGTTTCATTACGACATTCTAAAAATATTACTCAGAAGCAACACAGATACGTCCTTGAATGTTTCTTTTCTTCTCTAATTGACATTTAGTTCTGGAGGAAATAAGAAAAAATTTGCAGAAGAAAGAGTCAGAATTGTATGAATAGCTTTATGACATTCATGCATTGTTATTTAACAGCAGATGACTGTTAATCGAAAGTTAAAATAAATTAACTTGTTTAATTTATGCTAGTTTTTATGATTAGGGTTGCTGTTATATCTCCCTGATTATAAGGGGGAGGTAGAAAATATCTACCCCTATACCACGTGCACTGCGCATTATATAACAGTCTCTTAGTCCTTAAAAATAGTGATACTTTTCAGGAACTTGTTAAGGTATGAGTCCAATTGACCTTGATCAGGGTTTCGGTTTTATGGACCTGTAGGTGTGGTGTGGAAATAAGGAGGGAGGGGCCAGCTCAGGTGTCTTCCTCGTAACTTGACCATGGTTCAAAATTACGAGGTTCATCACCAATAGCCCTCATGCTGCAGCTTTATATCTCTCTTTCTCACACTCCCTCATTTAGCCTTATGGAGGTCTGGTCTCCTTCCCAACTCAGTTTCAATAAGATCATGATTCGAATAGTTTTAATTTAAAATTTTTCTCCAGAACACATTCTTCTAATGACTGGAAATTTCGAACTGTAATGCCACCTGGCAGCAGTGATAAAACTACAATATGCCATGTCCGTCATGTGTCTAGGCCCTACACATCATGGTTCATTTAGCCGAAAGAAGATAGCATGTCGAGTTGGTTTGTGCCTAGGTTTGTGAGATTGTGAGTAACGCACATTTATTTCTTACGGATTAATGTTTGTGCGAGTATTTATTGAATACTGTCTACTTAAAATGAGGTGAAGCCTACTTTTGCATAAGGGTCCAATTGCCACAAGAAATCTTAAGACGTTACTTATACTTTTTAAACCCTGACAAGCATTTGAGATAAGCCTTTGCGATGACTTTTTTCATTCTTTATTCATATATGGTCATATGGGAGACTTTCGTGACTATTTTATGAGTTCTAGGTATATATTAGTTTAATTGCTGGATAATTTTCGCTGCTGGTTGTCGTAATGCTAAAATATTCACAAAATTGCAGAGCACTTGATAAATAAAAGGGGAACTTACTTATTATATCTTCGATCCATTCTGTCAATTCAAAACACATATTATCTGCGATATTATGTGTGATATGCAGATAATAACGAAAAAAGTGTCTACGCACAAGTTCTAACATAGTGATAGTAAAAATAATGATGACAGAATTTGGCAACTTTTTTTGAGTTGGTGACGTCTTTTTGATAGGCGAATTGGCCGACGGTATTTATGTAATTAATATTGAATTCACATTGAACACGTAATGCTAGAAAGAAGTTGTGACAATTCCTTGAGATGATGCACCGAGTGATAATCTCATTGTTGGAGAAGTTCCATTATTTTAAATGTTCAAATATTAACCCAACATGTGCAATATCTTACAGAAGAAATGTTAGTATCTCAGCTATAACCATATAGTTTAATATAAGGCAAATTTCCTTCAAACACTTAATGCTTATAAAATATAGTTCCGATAAATACTATTGCAGTAGTCTAGTTATTAAGGTTTTTCTTCCCAAGCTAACTTTTAGTGTATTTTTCTTAATTTTTAAAAAAAATTAACTACCATCTTTTTAGGGTGGGAATGTGATATGCAAATGAGTAGTAGTACGAGATATATAAAAAGACTTTTACTTAGTTTAGGTGATTAGTTGATATTAACACTGTTTCAGTGTGAGACAATATTCATTCTAGCAACTAGATGGCAATACTTTGCCTTTACCTGGGCGTTTACCTACTATTAAGATTGTTCGATCAGCTTTCATTTGCGCTCGGATTAAACTGTGTGTTCCAGAGAGGAGCAATAACAGAGTTTTCTGAGAGAGCAAATATCTTGGTGGCTCTGCAGATAAATATATTTTCCTTATTTAAAATTGGATAGTTACATTAATATTCCCCTTAAGCTTTGAAATAAGTAAATGGATTTGTAATTATTATTATTTGAGTTTTGCATCTTTTCTTCTATTACTAATGTCAGGATGAGTTCAAGTCACATTACGAATACAAAACCTTCGGAGTAAGATGGTCAGATTTTGGGGGAATGGAGGTACCGCGGTTGTGGGAGATGTGCTGATTGATGTTTCTTGTTGTCTGATGTCAAATGTTCAAATATTATAACCTACCATATTAACCTACATGGGCTCGAGTTTATCTGATATTTTTCTTGTAAGTAGTATTTTATTTACAGAATAACTTACGGATAAAAAATACTATTTCAGCAGCTACCCCTTTTCTTAATTAATGGGGTGTTCACACTGAGTAAGTTACTCATAAGATAAAATTAATACAATGTAAGTAAAATATACAGAAAAAATGAAAAACAGTGGGTATTCTATTTAAAATGGTAGATATAAAAAGTTAATTTAGTAAGGTTATCATATTATCTTTAGGAATTTCTTAGGTTTCTATTAAAAGGTAATTTAAGGATATTGAAATGTATTTTCTCTTGGCATTACAGGAGACTTAAGGAATTAGAAGATACAAAAGTAGATAAATCTTATTTTATGCTTGTTCATTTATTTTTATATATTGAAAATGTTTACAGTAAGACAATTTACATTCACACAAAACGAAGAAATGTACTTTAAATTCAAAATACATCATAAAAAGTGCTTTTTCATTTAATTTAACTATATATATTTATTTATTTGACATTTATAACAAAGGTATGTTTTGAAAAGAAAATATAATTTACATTCATTTTTTTTGGTTAATATCATGGGAAAACCCCATTCTCAATTTAAAATTGCTATTGATAAGGAAAATTTTAAAATTTCGTGATAAATATGAAATATACGAATTTGTGTTCTAATATACGTCACTTTTATAGGCTAATAAGAAATACTGAGTAAGATGTTTTAGAAGAAATGAGATAAATACTACATCATTAAAACCAGAAGTATCTAAAAATATGGCATAATTTACAAAAATATTTCTTTGTGTTTAAGATATTCTTTGTTTTAACGTGATATTAAAAATACCAATGCCACACGCTTTTTTATGCGTGCACGATATTTAAATTTTCTTTTTTATATAATATTTTATGATAATCATGCATTACGAATTTAAGATCTGGTGTCGTAAAATTAGCAATGAATAACGAGGTCTTAACAGCCCAACGACACCTCAAAAGATATATAACGAGGAATGAAAAACATCTCTCTCTCTCTTCTCACGAAATTTGAAATTTAAACCAATGTAGTTGTGGAAATACAATGAAAAAAGGCTTTTTGGATGTGAATTTATTATTCAAACCACGTTTGAAACGATTCTAATTTGTTTCGTTTCATGCTTATGAAAACTTCAAAAAATAGATTTACGAGATAATAAATAAAAACAATGAGAATAAACTATATATCGTAAATTTTTTTAAAAAATAAAAAGAAATCACATTTATTATTCACAATTGAAAAGTTTTTAAAAAATTACAAGATTTTTTGTACACATAAGCTGTCATTTTCATCGTAGTAGATTTTCTAAAATTTTAAATTAACACAATCAGAATGGAATAATCATTTTCAATAGTTAATAGTTATGTCGAAAAAAGGGTATTGAGGTGTTCTGTATAATCTTAGTTTCCACTTGAAACACTAAATTTCTCCATGTGTCGAAAAAGATTTCATTTTCAAATAAAATAGCTTGTTGGTGTCTTCCATACACATTTTACGTGCGAAAATTAATATTTGGCATATAATAATTGGAAAAATGATTTTCGGAATAATTATTATGTATAGAATAATATTTACAGAATAATATTTAATATACAATAATTGGAATAAATTTAATACAGAATAATATTTGATATATATTGATAATTGATAAAATTTTGGTATACTTAGAATAATAGTTATAGAATAATACTTGGAATAATAGAAAAATAATTGGAATAATTTTGATGCAGTATGATACTTGGTACAATTTTGACAAAATAATAACATTTGTAAAATTGTTTTGCTACTAAATTAAATTTGTGGGATTTTTTATGGGAATAATTTTAATGCAGAATAATGTTTGAATAATTATTTCTTAATATAGTTTTAAGTAGAATGATACGATTTGGTATATAATTATTTGATGTAAAATAACATTTGATTTAGAATAATATTAGATTTATTCTCGATACTCAATAAATATTTAATATAATTTTGAAAGAGAATATTTTCTTTACAAATTCAACGTCAGATTAGAATAGAAAAAGAAACAAAGGTAAATTAGTTAAATATTCAAAACCAAATTTTTAAAATCGAGCTTGTAACTAGAAAAATGTGTAAGATAGGTTATTAATGTGAGGAATAATTAGTTCAGAAGTATAAAATATTAAAAAGGTAACTCAAACCTAATAGCATATTTTATAAAAACATTCTAACTCAAATAAAATATTTTGAACGAAATTAATCCCCAAAACTTAATTAAAAAATAAATAAGTTTTAAAAAATCAAATTGATATAAACATGGTATATAATTAAGAAAGGCTTTCAACAATTTGTGTTGAATATTACAGCTGCTTTATAAAATTCTGACTGTTTCAACACAATTTTCATTTAATTCACATTCCTTTTTTAATAATTTATTATAAATTCGCTTAAATATTTAAGGTAAAATTTTTTTTTCTATGGTGATTTATAAGGATTTTTATAATAAGAAGTTTTTTTCCTGTAATTTTAAACGATTTTTATTATAATGTATTGATGTGGAAAATATGCACACGCAATTTTATAAATATATCTAGACAAAATATAATTAAAATTTTCCATAATATTAAATTAAGAATCAAATAAACAAACCATTTTTAATAAATGTTTGGATTAAGCACATAAAGGAAAGCTAACTCCACTTTCATTATGCTGATGTTTTCTCGTCATGTGCTGTTACTTTTTCATCTTGCCAATTTATAAATAAAGGTAAAAATAAATAGTTTCTCTTTCAAAGAAAACCGTCTGGTTCAAAGAGAAATTCAAAAAATTCTCTAAACACTTGTCAAAATTATAAGAGGAGGTAAAGAAAGAAAAAAAACACCCTCAAATCTGGAAAAAGGCGGATTTTTCTAACGGACAATAGGGTTGACGTCCTCTTCTCAAGGTTTTTCCTGTCAACTTTCCACTGCAGGAAAAGGCTGGCGAGGTTAATTTATATCTTTTCGAAGGTTGAATCGACTTTTGCCATTGTTTGGCTGATGGAAATGAACTTGAAGTCGTTGTTGAACTAAGTAATGTGTGCTGTCACAAAATGTCACTTGGCGCATTTAGGAGATTTATGGCGGTAGAAATGGGACAATTTTGTTTCATAGCTTACTTTGACAGTATGTAACAAATTGATCGTGTGAAAGACAGGAAATTGATTTATTGTATGTAAAGTTGGTTACCCGATTATTTGAAAAATTTCGTGCCACTTTTGAATCAATAACTAGAGAATTTAATATATAACTAACATGATATGTATTGAACACTATAATTTCGTTTAAAATTTAATCTTTTAACCATGGATATTACCTTAATACCTGGTCTTATATTACTGGGTAAATTTGATATCTCAGAGTGAGTGAGTGAGTGAATATTAACGTCGCACTGTTCAGCTACACGAGGGCTTTTGGGGACGGTCCGCCTAATTTTGAACCATGATCAAGTGACGAGGATGACACCTGAGCTGGCACCCCCTCTTCTAATTACCACACCAACGGGAGGACGTTTCAGCATTCGACAGATTTAACGTACATCATTCTCCTACACGGCTTGATATCTCGAAAAAGTAGTAGAATAGACATTTCTTTTTGCATATGGTAGCCTTTTCATTTATAGAAAGAATGTGTAGTATACATATTTTCATTGGATTATAATACCAATTACTCAAAGGAAAGACAAATGTAAAATATTGAGTTTTCAAAATTCCTGTGTAAGAAAAAATTAACTTATTTTTCCATGATTACAATATATTAAAAAACTTTTAATGCTTAACGATTACTATTAATATAGAGAACAAGCTCTATATAAGTTATTAGTCATAATTTATATATGTCAGATTTTTGCATCCACCTTTAGTCCAAGGATTTTTGGTGTGGCTGATATAGAGATTACCTTTGAATTATAAATAAATTCAGTGTGCTGTATGTTCTAAACTTGCTTTTATTTTTATATTTGGAAAGATAATTTTAACGAAATTCTTCTATTTATATATATTGCGGACGGAATGTTACAGTCACATAATGTACTGGAATTTTTGAAAAAAATTAAAATAGTAATTATACAACCGAATTTTCAATCTTTATTTAGATAATAAGTTAATAAATGGCTGCTAAGCCAATATAGAATAAAACAGATAGCCCGATGGTATAAAAATGATTTAGTATAAGAATATTTAGATATACTTTATTTGGTGAAAAGTGCATTCAGATTCTATGGGGGAAAAAGTGAAAAGAATTTTTTTCCTTTTACTTCTTACAGTTTTTTATGTTTTTTCCATTTTTCTTAAAAATGAAATGAGCTGGATTTAAAACTCAGAATTAAGTTAACTTGTATGAAAAAAAATCAATTGTTGTTATTTCTGTGGTTATCCCACAAATTTTATTTATTTTTACATATGAAAGCTCAAGATTCATTCTTATTTTTAGGTTCGTTTAGAATAATTTTATTCTATTTTATCAAGGAAATTGAACAGAGCAAATAGATTAAGAAATAAAATAAGCTGAATCTTATGGTTTTATAAATAAAATTCCAGAAAAAAAATGGAAAAGAGATCTGAGATATATGCAATTTATAGCGCGAGTTACAGAAATATCGGTACTTTCTCTTATATGAAACCAAAAGCTAAATTAATTTCAATTCATGTCAAGTTTCGATGCAGATATAGTTATCAGATCAACAAATATCTGACTTGTTTCAAGTTTTATTTATTTTACCTCTTTCAGTTAAAAAGTTCATTTTCTTCCATAAAGATATATTTACTTTAGTTCTATCTCTTAAGCCCAAAATTTGTAACATAGTTTACGTAAAAAAATATAATTATTTGGTTTTTAGTACAATATTTTGGTCTAAAAATTATCTGGTTTTAGATATCTGGACCTTTAGGTTCAAATAAAAAAATACCCGACTCCACAAACTCACAAAACGAACACAAGTTGATGCTTTTCATTACATTTTTGTCCAAAGTGAACGAAAAATGTGTACTGAGAGAAATTGAAATAAGTATGAATTAAAAGAATACATTCTTTTCTCTTTTATTAGATAGGATAGGACTCACTAATCACAACGAATAGATATTTAGCTGGTCATGACTTTCTGGACTTGAAATGGCTTAAGTTATGATAATTATATTTAACTAATTATAATTATTGAAGTTAAAAGCCTTAATCGTTAATTATAAAATAGCAATTGGCAAGTTCCAAGAAAGATAGCTCATACTTTATTAGAAAAAGTAGAGAATGAACAAAAAAACTCAACTCTTTCACATTTTTCAAAAATATCATTTGGTATATTGTCAATTATTCTTTTTTTGAGGCATATTTATCAGGTGATGCATATCTTTCAGATATCAGTGTAATACTTTTGAGGTTTACGTTAGATTCTAAGAGATTAACCGAATTATTTCATGTATGTTAAGTTAAAAATGTTACGAATTAAAACCCTAAATGTATTACCAGCTTTCAGTCGAATAATGTTTTAGAAATCGGGGAAATAATGCCATTGATATAAGATTTGCCTATAAATGGGCCGGACTTTGGTTTCTAATGTAATGGCTTAACAAAAGAATAAAAGAACAACTCCAGGAAATTAATTATTGAAATTTTTTAAATGTCCTTCATGCTTTATATTGCTTTTTTCAGAAAACTGTGATCTGTCAGTTAAATAGAATTCACACATTCTTTAATGTCATGCAACAAATGTTACAATTATTTTTTGCTCTTATACAATGTATTTCTTCATTGCCTTTATTCCACAGAAATGTATATCACAGTGTTATTTGTACATCTATGAGTTATAAGGGAGTGTTATTTAAATAAATGAAGCTTTTTCCTATTTAATGGCAGCATAGTTGGTTGCTTAGAATTAATGAAACTCTAAAATTAATAAGACTTGACATTAATAAATTATGCTTATGTGTAAATTTTAATTGGTGTAAAATCTTCAAATCGTTGCATGTAACTTCTTTTTCCACTCCTCTTTTTTTCCCAACTCTTATTTTTTTTAGTATGGAATGCCGTATAAAGCAGATGTTTTTACAGTATGCATTTTCGATTTTATTTATACTGGATTTATATGTATTTATTTTTTATTACCTTAGCTTACTTATTTAATGACAGAATTGTGTTTTGAGGACTTCGGATATTTTTTAAAATTACGTTTTATAATTTTTGACATGTTGATAAAAATTAATGCTAAGGATTGGAATCAATGATTACGCTAAACTTTTGCGTGATATATATTATTTACTATCACTAAAGTATTTAGATATTCCCGCTTTTAATTAAAAATAATAATGGAATTTTTAATTATCTTTTTTAAATCTGTCGATTTAGTTTCACAAAGTTTTGAAAACTGCAGAAATCCCTAATTCCACAGTACTATTTTTATAAATAGAGTTATCTATAATATAATATTTTATAAATTATTAAAATTAATTTTATAAATAATATAATAATATCGGAATAGGAAAGCAAGAAGAAGTTTATTAAATTAGTTTTTACTTTGTATGTACATGGTAACCAAATGATCACACTAATGAACTCGTTGCTGATTTATGGTTTCGAATCCAGGTGTCACTGAAGAACCAATCTATTGAGGGAATAATTTTTTTTCTAAATATTTGTCGGCACTAAAAGAATTTACATACCGAAATCTCTAAGGCTTGAAATTCTATGCGAGGTTTATAACAATCCTATGTCGGGTGTATATTATATCTGTTGGTGCTCAAAAACCTCGCATTGGCACGGTGCTGAACTTTGGAGAGTGGGGCGCCAGCCCAGGTGTCATCTTCGTTACTTCACCGTAGCTCAAAATTACGAGGTTCTCCGTTTATAAACTTCGTGTTCCCTTTGGGGGCGAGGTTAATATGCACTCGCTCTCCCGCCTTTGCAGAAAAAAATCATTGCATTCCTATCAAAATAAGATTAAATAATATTTAAAAAAAAAACGGTATTTTATGCTAATTACTTATTTCCAATTTGCATGCTTGTGCATAATTATATGTTTTATGAGTTTTTTTTATTTACTATAACTTCTGTTTAGTGAATAAAATTTTAATCAGTTCGTATATGTTGTTGTAGTGTTTATATACTAGTTTAATTTTGACAATTTTAAATTTCATGTTTCTCATTCTAGTCCAGTAAAAAAAAATCAGAAACTGTTATGAATATTTAGCACAAATTACAAGTGCAAAATATGATACATTTTGAGGCAAAAACATTATTAGCTTCGGTTTACTGAGCTTAAAAAGGGGAAGCTACTTTTTTGAAATTAATTAATTTTGCATCTTAATTTGGTCACCCAGAACTTTAAAAAGCAACTTAAAAACTAAAACGTGCGTGAAAACTGTTGAAATAAAAATAAAAACTTACAGTATAATTTAGTTTTTTGATTGATTTTAAAAACTCCTTTTAAGTACAGGAAAAGTTAAATTAATAATAATAGAAGTTTTTTAATGAACCATATTTTTATAACGGACTAAAAAGTATAAAACAATTTCTCTAATCCTTATGAAGGATAAAACCACATACAGATTTCTAAATTTTTCTGAATTATCCTGAAAATTCATACTTGGCTTTTTATAGCTATTAAAATACTTGTAAGTTTGGAAACGCAATTGATGTATTACTAGCTCAACCAACAATTTTATTGTACAGAAAATAATGTGAAGTGATAATTAAGTTATTTTATTGATAACTACTCTCTACACTCTTTATAGTTATATATTGCATGTGTATTTACTTTCAAAAATAAGGAACATAATTTTCAAATATAAAAGTTGCCCAAATGAAAAGTTACATATGCGAATGCGTCAGATTGAGTGCAGCTATTCCAGAGCTACCAAACAGGGACACGAAGGACGGTAGGAAGTGTACATCACATTAGATGTTAAACTTTGAAACATGTTACTGGTGGAGGAAATTAATTGAAAGTGAAGTCGTGTCAAAGATTCGACCAGATTGGAACAACGTACGGTTTCTGATTGAAGGAGGTGAGTTTAAAGCGGACATTTATCGACGAATAGAGACAGCCTATGGCGAGCACTGTTTAGATCGAATGTCTTGAAACAGTTGGTGTAAAATCTTTCAAGAAGGGTAGCAAAATATATCGGATCACCATGACATTGCCCGCCCACACGTCTCCCGTGAACCCAAGGCAACTCTAAAAAATTCCCTTGGAAAATATTACAACACTCACCGTACAGTCCGGATTTGTCACCCTGTGACTTCTAGATCTTTAAGCATTTTAATACGGTGTTACGTTACCCTTTCGACGGTGAAGTGAAGGAAGCTGGCCAGGTCTTCCTCGAGAATTAACCACGTTCTTCCTCGAGTGAAGGCAAGGACTTGCTGCTGAAACGATTACAACCCTCAGAGTGATTTCTTTTGATTTTCAATAAAATGATTCTTTTTATAGAAAGTGCACACTTTTCATTTGTGTGTGCGGGCGACCCTTATGCATGTTATAATATATGTGTTACGTAATTTGTACTGGATTAAAGGAAAATTCATATAAAAAATAAACAATGTAATATCAAAGAACTAACATATAATTGTAATGTATACGGAATTAGTAATTCAGTAATTGAAATATAATCACATTATTAAGAAATTGGTTATCATTGTGAGTTTTCCTTCTAATCTCGTAACTACTTTGTAATTTAGTTTTCTCTTCGTCATATTATTGGGTCAAACGGGTTTTCCAATTAAAATATTTGCATAGACTGGCGAAAATTATTTGTTGCGGTCGTTGATATAGTAACCCTACAGTGGAAACATAATAGCAGATTGCCATGTGTAATCAGAAATAGAAAAAATAAATTTTATTGTTGAACTTGCGAAATATTAGTTCTACATTCTACTCCTATTAAAATTTGAGTTCATTTTTCAAAACTTTAATCTTAAAAACTTATAAATCTATCTAAAAGCAACGGGATATATTGTTATGTGCATATATACATTCCGCTGGGGGCCAACACTGGTCTTTGTAATTTAAATTTTTGACATGCTCACATATTAGAATTCTTTTCTTTTAAATCTTTCAAATTCATCCAATAAAGAAGTTCAAGAACTTTTTAAAATTGAAATTAATAATTTTTTTTTTATTCTTTATAAAATTTGTTATAATAACTCAAAATAGCAATTAAGGATTATGTTTTGCAAATTTTATTTGAATGTTATTTGAATATTAAATGACATTCAATCACCGAAATTAAATAAAATTTCTCTGTTAGAAATTCGATTGCTGAAATATCACGAATGGAATTTTTAAAATTCTTAATTTGCGATAGTTACGAACTATATAAATGTCTTATATTCTCACATGGCTTTTGAAAACAAATTGCAGTTACAATAGTAAAAAAAGACACAGACAGTAAAAAAAAAAAAAAGGAAGTGTAAATTTATTTTGTTTTAAATGGGTGATGCATATGGCTTGCGCTATTAAATTTTCAGCTATATATTAAAAGTGATTTCGCCAACGCTGTTTTAGCCCTAAAATTGTTTACATTTAAACATTCGCCACAAGGCCAAGGCAATGCTTAAAAACCAGTATAATAGTATTTAACTTTTTTTAAAGTGTAATACTAAAAGTATGGGCACTGTAGGCCTTGGCCCTCATGGGCAGGTGCGCCACTTAGTTTAGATTAGACAAAAAGTAAAAAAAAACAACAAATTTCCCCCCTAAAAGACATTGCAATAAAGAAAAACACTACATTCTCTTTATTATTGAAACAAATAACACTAAAATACATATTTTTGATTCGGCGAATTTCATTTACATTTTTAGGTATGTATCTTGCCAGACTAAAAAGTTTTAAAAAAAATATCCGATTAAAAAATATTTAAATATAATTTTTGAAAATTTCAATTCACTTGAATTTAATAAATACTGTACTTGTAAACGTTTCTGCTTCATCTTTATGTTAGCATCTCAGCTGCGACAGTTTTTAAAAAGGGGTTGATGTTGGAATGAATTTCGGAACAGGAGCTTTATATTATAGATGTCCAATGGATAAACTTAGTGAGTATATATCAATTAAATTTATAATATACAAACCAATAAGCCATCTTGAAAACGTTTGTAGATGCTATTCAGAAGAGAGTGCTTACAGATCTTCAAACCTAATTACTACAATGGATATATAGATGAATAAAAACAAAGCATATTAAGTGAAGTATTGAATGGGGTTAGCACAAATACGCGAGCATTGCAAACATTTTTCATCTCCATCATTCCTTTATCTTCAATACAGTCGAATTTTTATAGTACATCTCAGCTTAAATGTAACAATTATAATATTGGGGAAAAAGTGAGAGAGAAAGGTTTCGTTGTTGTTCTCGTCTTCTTCCCAAAGGGAAGGAATGAAACACCCAGAGCCTGAGACAGGTTGGACTTCTACACGATAGATGGCGACACCACCTATCTCCACCTCCACAATTTAGGCATGGAACTGGAGGGGAGAAAAATATTCTCCAGCACCCTGAACCCGTGGCTTCTGCTGCGACTGCCCACCAGCTGTTCTTTAATTTTAAAGAATGACACACAGTAAAATGCCACCCTCTTTACGTTTTACATATTTTTTAATTATATACTATTTTTATATAACTCTTAGAGTGAAATAAAAATGTTTTTTTTTTAAAACAAACTTAGTATAATGGGCTTAGGACAGTATTTCTTGAACTGTGGGGAACGCCCCCGGGAGAGGCGTGATAACCCCACGAGAAGGGCGCAAGCATATCGAAAATAAAAGATTTAAATAAATTAATTTGCTGAAATGAGGTAAAACAAAATACTTTCTGATATAATAACAAACACACTTTACATTAATATAATTTTTTATCTGATCTGGTGATATCACGTCATCGGAAATAAAAGCTTCAACACGTTTATTAGCTATTTTTGATCCTATAACCAAATAAAAAACATTTTATTTGATTTGCTATAATCCCACGGTGAGATATTTTTTTTTACTGTATCCGTTTTAAACCTAAAATACTACGATTTCAGAGAAAAAAAAACCCAAAACCAAAATAAAAAAAAATTCTAAAATAAAAAAAAATATCACCTTTATTATTATTGAAATCCTGTACGTTAGCTATAGGAAGAAAAGGAACACTTAATTCACTTTTCATCCAGACAGAATACATTTGCTGATCATCTGATTGACCTTCGAACTTATTGGTATGGTTAATTCCGTCCCCTCTTTTATGTGTTTGCTTTTCATTTAGGGAAGCTGTACATAATGTATTTCTGTTGCGCTTTTTTTCATATAAAATAGTGTTACGATATTTGGAAAATCGCAGAGAGCACTTTAAAGGATTATTGACGAAGACTTTTTTTATGAGTATTCTCAAAAGTATAAAGCATAATGAAAAACGTTTACATAATTCTTTATAGAACTAACATCTATATTTTTATATTGATTACATTTCTAACCCGGGAGTATTCACGTGGTGCACAGAATAGGTTTATCCGCTTGGGGTGGGCATCCAGATAAGCTGGATTCAACCGGATTAGAGACCCTTCTTGGAACCGACAGTGCCAAGAGGGCCCGTAGATCTTCTGAGCCCAAACCGGCCCAAAATGAGCTTAAACTGGCACCGTTTGCGTCCTTTGATAAAGTTTCGCACATTTGAAGCATTTTAGTTCAGATTGATTGGATTTTTTTTCTCAAATAATCAAAGAAAAATTGAAAAATCCTTGAAAGTAGATAAGTATACTTTGTCTTAATTTATTCACTGGAATTACAATTTTTATCGTGCACCATAAAAATAATTATAAAAAAAAAAAAGAATTGAGGTGACTCAGTCACCCATTGACGTTAATATCGAGTGCGCGCCTGCTCCCGGGATAAGCATTTTGAAGTCTTCTCACTTCAAATATTGAAAATAACACTATTACTCTTCATACACTATGTAGAGCAACGTAGGTTAGGCTATTTTTCTAATGAAATTTGTACTTTAAGAAATGGATAATGTAGAAAATAAATCTTATTTAAATATCATTTAGAAATCTGTTCTAATTTAAAAGTTAGAGAAAAGAAAAATAACATAATAATTATACTATTACTTAAAAGTAATAATATAATTATATATATATTATAAGTATATTACTTATAAGTAACGAATACAAAAATTCAATGCTTATCTTGTTAATTTGTACGGTTTATGTTTAAAATCGTATTGTAGGTTTAGCGTCAAAGAACATTATTATTTCTTTCTATACATTATGATTATATAAAGGGGGGGGCAATAAAAATTATGATTGAAAATTGGATCTCCAATACTGGAAAGTTTGAGAAGCACTGGCTTAGAATTACTGAAATACTTAGCATTATTATTAAAGTAACTACTTTTGCATTAAATATATAGGTCCCCTTTCTTTGACATGACGTCGGAATTTTAAATTCAAGATTCTAAATCCATTGTTGCATGTATTATTCGAAATAAAAAGAAGCCGGTCATCCTTAAATTAATATGAAATCATAGCATGTAATAAATAAACAAAATCATGCAATTTTTCTAAAATATTGATTATTGCAGATGTCGAAATATTTCATCTTACTTCAACTATATATCTTGAAAAGTCTAAACATACATTATAAAAATATGTAACATATATTATAGACTTTCGTATAATAAATTCAAAAAGAAATGCCAGGGGTGGGATTCGAACCCACGTTCGAACTACCCAGGTTTAACTCATTCGTTGGTGGCTATTACACATAAACTCTCTTTACCTTTCAACGATGCATATAGACTTTTAACCAATTAACTTTTTAATTTACAATTGTTTTGTTTACCCAGACGGTTCTATCCTAATGTTGGGTGTAAGAGCCAGCATCGAAAGAAACGTTCCTGATGCTATAACCACTCAGCCACCCTGGACCATTCTTCTGCCTTGAGAGTATCTTCACGATCTGCTTATGAATAATTTGTACTGTTTTCAAAAACTCACATGTATACACATGTATAATCAAAACACAACAATGATTCCAGAGAAATCTTCATTATGTTTCTCTTTTGATACACATGATCTTAACTTGTGTTTATTAACAGGAATTAAGAACAAATTATTCTGAAATTAAAGCTACTTATTCCGAGATGAACTAGAGTAAAAAGAAAGCTAAAATTATGAAAAAAATCTTTCAGGAATGTTTACAGTGGTTTTTAATGCGATAATTTGAGTGAACAGAAACCTTTCTATTATAAAAAAATTAGTGATGTGAGGTTAATAAACAAAATCATGCAATTGTTCTAAAAAATTATTTATTATTGCAGGTGTCGAAATATTTCATCTTACTACAACTATCGCTTGAAAAGTCAAAACACATATTATAAAAATATCTTACATATAATTACAGACTTTTACATAAGAAATTTAAAAAGAAACGCCAGGGTGGGATTCGAACCCACGATTGAACTCATTCGCTGGTGGCTATTACACATAAACTCTCTTTACCTTTCAACGATGCATATAGACTTTTAACTAATTAACTTTTTAATTTAAAATTGTTTTGTTTAACCAGAACGTTTCTATCCTAATGTTGGGTGTAAGAGCCAGCATCGAAAGAAACGTTCCGGATGCCATAACCACTCAGCCACCCTGGACGATTTTTCTGCCTTGAGAGTATCTTCACGATCTGTTTGTGAATAATGTGTACTATCTTCAGAAACTCATACATACACACATGTATAATCAAAGCACAACAATGATTCCAGCGAAATCTTCTTTATGTTTCTCTTCGTGATACACAGGATCTAAACTTGAGTTTATTAATAAGAATCTAGAATAATTTATAGTATAAACAGAGCTACGTGTATTCTGAAATGAGCAAGAGTAACAAGAAAAATATTAAAAAAATATTAAAGTCAATTTCTACAAATAATAAGTAAATTAATTAATCATTAGAGAAATAAAGTAATTCAACAAATTTAAAAAAAAAATTTAGTGACTCTTTATCAAATAATTACAGTTAATATAAATATGTATATACAAATGACAGTATCACAATATTAAGTGGCGATTAATTTTTATAAATTATCATTAAAGTATCGTATTGTCATCCAAAACAAACGGGTATATAAAATTTCTGTTCAACTGAATGCTTTAAAACGTGAGAAAAGAAATCTTTTAAAGTTTTTACCCAAGTCGCTAAAAATGAAGCAAACTTGATAGTATCTGTAATTCTCTAAATCATTAGTTTCAATCAATTAATTATAATTAAATTATCGTATTGTCACTCAAGACAATCGAGTATAAAAAATGTCAGCTCAAATGGAATTTTAAAAAATTGAGAAAAAACCTTTTTAAAGTTTTGACACAAGTCGCCAAATCTGATGGCAAAGCATGGCTGTTTCTGTAATTCATTGAATAAATAGTTTTAATCAATTAATTTTTATTAATTGTAATTAAATTATTGTATTGTCATTCAAACTAATGGTGTATATAAAATTTCAGCTCAATTGAGAGCTTTAAAATGTATTTTATAGACGATTAAAAATTTGAAGAAGATATCTGATTAATTCAATCTGTTGGGTAATGAAGAACTCTTGAACATTGCGTACCACACGTAGTCACGCATTATCCTGTTGGAATATGGCTGATGGAAGGCACTGAATGTATGGCAGACACATTCCAAGACCTCAGAGATATAACTCTGGCTGTTCAGTGTACCGGCAATGCGTGCTACAGGGGTACGACAGTGGAATCCAATACCATCCCAAACCATAATACCGGGTGCCAGACCAGTGTGGTGATGCATAATGCAACAGTTCAGCAGCCTTTCACCACGATGTTTCAAAACTCGAATCCGACCATCTTGATGTTGCAGAAACGGGCAGAAACGGGATTCGTCAGTAGAAGATATCTGATTATGTTGTCAGATATCTGTCACACAGTAGAAGATATCTGATATCTGTTGTCCATGTTTGCCGTTCATCGCACAATTGGTGGTGGCGAAAATGGCGATGATTTCCAGCTTAGGGTTATCGAAGTAATGGACACCTTGCGGACATTCACCTCTGCTGCAAATGGCGTCGAATGGAACGACCAACAACGAATGATGCGTCATAGACTGAATCTGTTGTGATATGGTTCGCGACGTGGCTGCGCAATCCATCAAAGCTATGCGCACAGTCCGCCTGTCATCACAGGCAGTGGTGCAATGAGGTGTGTATCATCGGCCCAGTAAGTCCATCCTTTCGTCCTGCATCGAGAGATGACAGATCCGTATCACCGTTGCTTGGTTTCGTCCAACACGTTTATCGATTCCTCTGAAGGATAATTCGCAATCCCTATCGGCTACTATTCTTCCTCGTTTGAATTCAGAAACTTGGTTAAAAGACTCTCGATGTCTTCACCAGTCATAGGAAAATAGCTTACGCAAAAAAAAAAAAAAAAAAAAAAAAAAAAAAAAACGCACGAGAAAACAATTGCCGTACTTCAAATCACCAATCTGTTCTCTTATATAGCGCTTGCGGATGACACTACGGTCGCCTGTGATGTGCGTCTGTGCTATTATGTCAATGATTTGCATATTTCATCACCGCCAACGCATGATGTAGATTTTACTTAGTTTGCATGCTTCCTTCAGGGTGTTGCATTTTGTGTGGCCAACAATGTAACTATGGATTATAGATAAGAATATTGAAATTAAAAATGTAATGCACCTTTATTAGGCAGTGGAATAAGAATAGCTATACATTCAAGGCGCTTTTTTGCATTTAACTACAGCCGAAATAGACATAAAAGGCCAGAATGGTCTTTTTAATGTGGTAGCACCTTAGCTACATCATTGTCAATTTCACTTTTATAGACTTTTTAGTAGTCTAGGCCCCACTATGCCATAATTTTTAAGAATAACACACAAAGAAACACTCCCTTAAAAAAACTTTTACTTTTTCCACTTCTGTTAATCTTTTGATATTCTTTTTTATGTAATACTTAGAGTAAAATAAACATATTTTCTATTAAAACAAATTAGGTATAAATGACTTAGGATTACTGAATTACTTAGCATTATTATTAAAGTAACTACTTTTGCATTAAATATATAGGTCCCCTTTCTTTGACATGATGTCGGAATTTTAAATTCAAGATTCTAAATCCATTGTTGCATGTATTATTCAAAATAAAAAGAAGCCGGTCATCCTTAAATTAATATGAAATCATAGCATGTAATAAATAAACAAAATCATGCAATTTTTCTAAAATATTGATTATTGCAGATGTCGAAATATTTCATCTTACTTCAACTATATATCTTGAAAAGTCTAAACATACATTATAAAAATATGTAACATATATTATAGACTTTCGTATAATAAATTCAAAAAGAAATGCCAGGGGTGGGATTCGAACCCACGTTCGAACTACCCAGGTTTAACTCATTCGTTGGTGGCTATTACACATAAACTCTCTTTACCTTTCAACGATGCATATAGACTTTTAACCAATTAACTTTTTAATTTACAATTGTTTTGTTTACCCAGACGGTTCTATCCTAATGTTGGGTGTAAGAGCCAGCATCGAAAGAAACGTTCCTGATGCTATAACCACTCAGCCACCCTGGACGATTCTTCTGCCTTGAGAGTATCTTCACGATCTGCTTATGAATAATTTGTACTGTTTTCAAAAACTCACATGTATACACATGTATAATCAAAACACAACAATGATTCCAGAGAAATCTTCATTATGTTTCTCTTTTGATACACATGATCTTAACTTGTGTTTATTAACAGGAATTAAGAACAAATTATTCTGAAATTAAAGCTACTTATTCCGAGATGAACTAGAGTAAAAAGAAAGCTAAAATTATGAAAAAAATCTTTCAGGAATGTTTACAGTGGTTTTTAATGCGATAATTTGAGTGAACAGAAACCTTTCTATTATAAAAAAATTAGTGATGTGAGGTTAATAAACAAAATCATGCAATTGTTCTAAAAAATTATTTATTATTGCAGGTGTTGAAATATTTCATCTTACTACAACTATCGCTTGAAAAGTCAAAACACATATTATAAAAATATCTTACATATAATTACAGACTTTTGCATAAGAAATTTAATAAGAAACGCCAGGGTGGGACTCGAACCCACGATTGAACTCCCCAGGATTAACTCATTCGCTGGTGGCTATTACACATAAACTCTCTTTACCTTTCAACGATGCATATAGACTTTTAACTAATTAACTTTTTAATTTAAAATTGTTTTGTTTAACCAGAACGTTTCTATCCTAATGTTGGGTGTAAGAGCCAGCATCGAAAGAAACGTTCCGGATGCCATAACCACTCAGCCACCCTGGACGATTTTTCTGCCTTGAGAGTATCTTCACGATCTGTTTGTGAATAATGTGTACTATCTTCAGAAACTCATACATACACACATGTATAATCAAAGCACAACAATGATTCCAGCGAAATCTTCTTTATGTTTCTCTTCGTGATACACAGGATCTAAACTTGAGTTTATTAATAAGAATCTAGAATAATTTATAGTATAAACAGAGCTACGTGTATTCTGAAATGAGCAAGAGTAACAAGAAAAATATTAAAAAAATATTAAAGTCAATTTCTACAAATAATAAGTAAATTAATTAATCACTAGAGAAATAAAGTAATTCAACAAATTTAAAAAAAAATTTAGTGACTCTTTATCAAATAATTACAGTTAATATAAATATGTATATACAAATGACAGTATCACAATATTAAGTGGCGATTAATTTTTATTAATTATCATTAAAGTATCGTATTGTCATCCAAAACAAACGGGTATATAAAATTTCTGTTCAACTGAATGCTTTAAAACGTGAGAAAAGAAATCTTTTAAAGTTTTTACCCAAGTCGCTAAAAATGAAGCAAACTTGATAGTATCTGTAATTCTCTAAATCATTAGTTTCAATCAATTAATTATAATTAAATTATCGTATTGTCACTCAAGACAATCGAGTATAAAAAATGTCAGCTCAAATGGAATTTTAAAAAATTGAGAAAAAACCTTTTTAAAGTTTTGACACAAGTCGCCAAATCTGATGGCAAAGCATGGCTGTTTCTGTAATTCATTGAATAAATAGTTTTAATCAATTAATTTTTATTAATTGTAATTAAATTATTGTATTGTCATTCAAACTAATGGTGTATATAAAATTTCAGCTCAATTGAGAGCTTTAAAATGTATTTTATAGACGATTAAAAATTTGAAGAAGATATCTGATTAATTCAATCTGTTGGGTAATGAAGAACTCTTGAACATTGCGTACCACACGTAGTCACGCATTATCCTGTTGGAATATGGCTGATGGAAGGCACTGAATGTATGGCAGACACATTCCAAGACCTCAGAGATATAACTCTGGCTGTTCAGTGTACCGGCAATGCGTGCTACAGGGGTACGACAGTGGAATCCAATACCATCCCAAACCATAATACCGGGTGCCAGACCAGTGTGGTGATGCATAATGCAACAGTTCAGCAGCCTTTCACCACGATGTTTCAAAACTCGAATCCGACCATCTTGATGTTGCAGAAACGGGCAGAAACGGGATTCGTCAGTAGAAGATATCTGATTATGTTGTCAGATATCTGTCACACAGTAGAAGATATCTGATATCTGTTGTCCATGTTTGCCGTTCATCGCACAATTGGTGGTGGCGAAAATGGCGATGATTTCCAGCTTAGGGTTATCGAAGTAATGGACACCTTGCGGACATTCACCTCTGCTGCAAATGGCGTCGAATGGAACGACCAACAACGAATGATGCGTCATAGACTGAATCTGTTGTGATATGGTTCGCGACGTGGCTGCGCAATCCATCAAAGCTATGCGCACAGTCCGCCTGTCATCACAGGCAGTGGTGCAATGAGGTGTGTATCATCGGCCCAGTAAGTCCATCCTTTCGTCCTGCATCGAGAGATGACAGATCCGTATCACCGTTGCTTGGTTTCGTCCAACACGTTTATCGATTCCTCTGAAGGATAATTCGCAATCCCTATCGGCTACTATTCTTCCTCGTTTGAATTCAGAAACTTGGTTAAAAGACTCTCGATGTCTTCACCAGTCATAGGAAAATAGCTTACGCAGAAAAAAAAAAAAAAACGCACGAGAAAACAATTGCCGTACTTCAAATCACCAATCTGTTCTCTTATATAGCGCTTGCGGATGACACTACGGTCGCCTGTGATGTGCGTCTGTGCTATTATGTCAATGATTTGCATATTTCATCACCGCCAACGCATGATGTAGATTTTACTTAGTTTGCATGCTTCCTTCAGGGTGTTGCATTTTGTGTGGCCAACAATGTAACTATGGATTATAGATAAGAATATTGAAATTAAAAATGTAATGCACCTTTATTAGGCAGTGGAATAAGAATAGCTATACATTCAAGGCGCTTTTTTGCATTTAACTACAGCCGAAATAGACATAAAAGGCCAGAATGGTCTTTTTAATGTGGTAGCACCTTAGCTACATCATTGTCAATTTCACTTTTATAGACTTTTTAGTAGTCTAGGCCCCACTATGCCATAATTTTTAAGAATAACACACAAAGAAACACTCCCTTAAAAAAACTTTTACTTTTTCCACTTCTGTTAATCTTTTGATATTCTTTTTTATGTAATACTTAGAGTAAAATAAACATATTTTCTATTAAAACAAATTAGATATAAATGACTTAGGATTACTGTGAATTACTTATCATTATTATTAAAATAACTACTTTTGAATTAAATCAATAGGTTCCAGTGTCTTTCTTTGACATGATGTCGGAATTTGGAATTTAAGATTCTAAATCCATTGTTGCATGCACATAATTCAAAATGAAAAGAAGCCCCGGTCATCCTTAATTTAATATGAAACTATAGTAGGTAATAAATAAACAAAATCATGCAATTTTTCTAAAATATTGATTATTGCAGATGTCGAAATATTTCATCTTACTTCAACTATATATCTTGAAAAGTCTAAACATACATTATAAAAATATGTAACATATATTATAGACTTTCGTATAATAAATTCAAAAAGAAATGCCAGGGGTGGGATTCGAACCCACGTTCGAACTACCCAGGTTTAACTCATTCGTTGGTGGCTATTACACATAAACTCTCTTTACCTTTCAACGATGCATATAGACTTTTAACCAATTAACTTTTTAATTTACAATTGTTTTGTTTACCCAGACGGTTCTATCCTAATGTTGGGTGTAAGAGCCAGCATCGAAAGAAACGTTCCTGATGCTATAACCACTCAGCCACCCTGGACGTTTCTTCTGCCTTGAGAGTATCTTCACGATCTGTCTGTGAATAATTTGTACTGTTTTAAAAAAAAAAAACCTCACATATATACACATGTATAATCGAAACACAACAATGATTCCAGAGAAATCTTCATTATGTTTCTCTTTGTGATGCACAGGATCTAAACTTGAGTTTATTAATAGGAATCTAGAATAATTTATAGTACAATCAATGCTACGTATTCTAAAATGTGCGAGGGTAAAAAGAAAACTAAAATTATATGAAGAAACCTTTGAGGAATATTATGGGGTTTCTAATACGATGCTTTGAGAGAATAGAAACCTTTCTGCTATAAAACGAAATTTAGTGGAGTGAGGTTAGGATTACATTAACACTAAAGTTGCTTTATTCCTTTTAAGAGTGAGAGTTACTTTATATAGTAACACGCGCGAGGGCTATCGGCAAAGGATCTCGTAATTTTTAGCCTCGGTCAAGTTATTAGGACAACACCTGAGCTATTAGGAGAGCACCCCCTCTCCTAACTCTCACGCAACACCAATTGGAGGACACCGAGTTTCGACACTTTTAACATACATCGATTCCCTCTGCATGGCTCTCTCATTAGTATTTTATCAATAGGCTTAAGCGGTTTTCCTTGACAGTGAAATTTGGAATACAAGACGTTGAACAATTTATAGAATTCATTGTAAAAAATAAGAAAAAGTCCTTTATCGTTAATCCAATATATATATGTGTGAAACACTAATAATCATTTTAAGAACAAAATATCGTATAATCTTTATAAAATTATTTTATTACCTGTAGAATGTTAACAGTATGTCTATACTTACATGTGTTATTAAACAGCTGTACTACATGCATTGTTAAAACATCTCACATATGCAGGTTTTTTACTTAAGAGCTCTGGCAGTGGATTTGAGCCCACGATCTGATCAAGTTGAATGCATTCCCTGGTGGCTATAGCACGTAACTCGAAAGATATACCTAGGATTGTTCCAACTTCATTATGTTTGTAAACTTTTAAATTACAGAAATCACATCAAATAAACTTTTCTTAGGACTAAAACAAAGCTATATTCAACACATAATTCTCATTATTCTTTTATCGATATATCTTCTTTCAATTGAATTAGGACGTCTCTTCCCATAGAAATTACCGCTATTCTAATATCGGTGAATTGGAGAGAATTTCGACAAGTGACTCAGGAGAGAAAACATCGAGGGGACAGGGTATCAAAATTCCTTGGCAACATTTTTCTGGGACCCCTTAACATTTTACGATTCTTTGCTTAGAGATTTTGGATCTCTTGAAGTGTGGGGCCTCTGATTGATACGGCCTCTGAGTTTTACTTTAATTATTTTTATTTCCAAAACATGTTTTCTTATTTTTCGATACCCCCTGCAGTATCAGAAGTTGCAATTTTTTTTGTGTATTATACTCTTATTCACCATAGTGAAATCGTGTTTCTTTAACATTTCATTTAAACCTGGTTAGATTTAGTGATGCTTTTAAAAATATTTTTCTAGCAAATAATATAGTTAATAAAGATTATGAAAAGTTTTCTTAAAATGGAATCTAAATATTTTTACAGAATTACGAACAGAATGCGAAGTAGTCTATTTTCCAAATTTATTACTTGAAATTGATTATTAGTTTCGGGGATACTGAAAAAAATCAATTAAAAAGCTATAAATGGGATTATCTCACGCGAACGCCTTTCGTATTTTATTAACGTGTGATGAAAGAATGAATGAGATTGTGAGAAATAACTAAGGATTCTTAACTCAATGTCAAAAGTTGAGTGAAATATCTCCAATAATAAAATAAACACTAGTTAAAAACTCTTTAAAATCTCTCTAAATCAGAAATGTTTAAACAGAATGAAGAATTTTATCAAAGCTCAATACTCTGGATGATATTATGTTTAAATATAATTCCTTCTCTCCTTCACTCTCTATTTTGCTTTCAACAACCACTAATATACTTTTTATTTAAATCTTCCTCTTCTTATTTCAGAATCTCCTAATGGAAATGGAGTTCCAATCATACAAATTAGTTCTGACTCAGTCAAATTGGACGAGTCGACTGAAGTGAAGACTCGAATATCAGATCCTTTGGAACAAGTAATTTTGAATTTTGTATTTTTGAAAAACAAGAGCTTAGAACTGATTCAATAAATTTATATCAGTAAACTAATGATCACTAACTTGGACAACGATATTTTATGTTATGTCCCAGCCATGCTTATTTTTAAATGCTTAAGCCCTAAAATTCCTATTTATCCTTCATTATAAATTAGTTATTGTATATATAAAATATATTAAATTTTACATATTTTACTTCTCAAATCTTGATTATTATGCTTATTATAATGTAATGGATATGTCCAAAAGAGAAAAAAAAAAGCAGTGAATATTTCTGTAGAAATGTATTTTTCGTTTGATCTTTGAAAGTATTTTGAAATTTTTTAATCATACTAAAACCTGTTACCGAATTATTTAAGTTGACAAAAATATTTCCAAAATTGAAGGGAAAGGTCAATTTTATAGAAACCTTCATTACATTTTGGTTTTTCGGCTACAGTTGATTGGATTTAGATATATATAGTCATCTAGATTTTGGGAGGATAGAAATTCCATAACATTATCATTCAATTTAAGAATTCTAAATGTCTGGTATATGCGAGAACTTTTAGATATAATTAATATTGTATTACTCTAATATTTAAATTTTAACGGTCAAAACATTCAACGAACTTTTATATCAAATGGAGAACTCTCGCCTTTGTAAAATAAAAATAATATGCTTTAAATGAATAATTATGAAAAACATTTTACACAGTGTATGATTCAAAATATTAAAATTCTCTAAATTTTTTAAGATAAATTCCGATTTTTAAGAATATGTGTTGCATTATCTTAGATTTGCTTAGAAACTTTGTGAACGTGAAATAAGTAACATTAAGTATACAATTAAACATAAAAGTAAAATAACATGTAGGAAAACAGAACGAGAAGTGAATTTTGACAGAGATACTGTTTTTATATTAATATTTTCATTTTTATTTCGTAGGTATTGCGAAAATCTTTAGAAGAACTAAGGATATACGATGCCCTATGGGTTTTAGACAAGGATGAAAAATTTTATCAAGTGAGAAATGCATTTATTTATACTCCACAAAAATTTATATTTATAAATATGCATTAGAAATATTTGAATAAGACTTTTGGATCCTATTACAAGTCCCTAATACTCTTTAACTACAACTTGGCTAATTATATTTTTGTCGTCGCATTGCTTGTTAATGCCACTAAGACTATAGGCGAAAAAACTTGTAATTTAAATAATGAGGATGATACATAAGCTGGCATCCCACTTTCAAAAGTTATTCACCACGCCAACGCGACGATTTTGAATCTCGATAGATTTAACGCGTGCATTAGCTCCTCTTTATGGCTGGTGGCACTACAGCTAATCCCTGACTCAGTAGAAACAACGATTTCGCGACCACGACCATTCTGCTACCGGGGCTGTCGTAATATTGTATAGAAGTGCCCGTTTTACTGTCACCATTATGACCGAACGTGAGAATCCAATACAGGAAACTCATTATTGGCGAATTTGGTGCTATCATTTTTATGTCGCTAAGAATAGGGTTATGTAACAGGATGTTATCTAAATATTTAAAATAGAGGATATTTCGGAAAAGAAATACAAGGCCGATGCATAAATGTTTTTTTGTGTAAAACATAAAAGAATATGCAATACAATATTAAATAAGTTCGACTCATGTGACCTGATGGTTCCACTATATAAGTACCCAGACAATGCGCTCAATTCATGTGACGTCATAGTCAGTCACATGATAAATGCAATCCCCTGTTTCGACCTAATCAATTAATACCAGTTGTCAATTTCAGTTTTTTTTTACAGAAATGTTCTTTTAAAAAGTACGTGTTTGCTAACAGTAATATTGCGCAGTTACACACAAAATGCACTTGACTTATATGTACCTTTATAATATAAGAAATTATTTTTATTTTTGAATAACACACTTTTTGAGAAGTCTTAATGCTTGAACCTTTTTACCTAATTATCAAGATTGGAATTTTACCTAGTATAAGTATAAATATCATGTCCGGGTTCTATCCTCGGGCTGGGAAACACCTCAGAAAGTTCACGTATACTGAGATGGGCACAGTAGGCCCTGGCCCTCATGGACTGTTGCGTCACTGAGTTTAGTTTTATGTATAAATTTAATGTCAATTTCAATTCACGTGATTACATTAATTATATTACCATTATGAACTTAGCCCATTACTTCATGTGCCCCAAAACAATTTTTGAGTCTAACAGAAACTTTCTCTAAAAAATACGTATTGGTCTAAAAATATAAATACAGAAGAGAGTTTGAAAAAATGGCATTGATTTAAAAACATCAACATTACACAAGAAAAGTGAAAATAAGTATATATTTTTGTTTTTAATAAGTTTTAGGGTAATATTATAAGCAATTATAATTACCAGTATATCATTACGAATTTATTAAATTTGAAATTGTTCCTGGAATTTACAAATACAGTAGAAAATACGAGACTGATGTCACTTTTGAGTTGAAAGCAAACACGTAACTGCATTTGTCATGTGATAGTCAGGAATTGAGTTCATTAATAGAATATAATAATCCAATTGGTTTTTCAACGCCACGGCTAGATGCAATGGGAGAGATAGTGGGGACGAATCTCACAATTTTAAGTGATGATAAAGTAACGCAGATTCATCATGTTTTAGGCACAGTAAACTGAGACATAAATTCTTTTAATTTTCTTTCCGTTCCATTGATACTTTTATTTTTAAGAGCTCCAATAAATGATGGGATAAAAAAAGCAAAATATAATATTCTGCAATTTTATTCTAAACAAGCTGAAATTTCTCCTCTTTTTGTGAATGAGTGAATTTTTAAAATAAAACTCAACAATCCAGTTGACAAGCAATTAATATAACTATCTCAAAAAAAATGACGTCATGTTACGTAATATACGCGAGAATTTTGTGCAGTGGGGTCATGATCTTTCTTAACTTTAAGAAGTCGAAAACTGGCTCCTTGACTGGTAATTACAATTTGCATACTATTTTTGTATTGATTTGCATATATTTGTATAAAATTTTTACTGAATTTTTTTAGTTTTTTTAAAAGATTGCCATATTCTTTTTCCGTATATCGCATAAATTCTGTAGTATGAATGGATTTTTTTGATTTCTAGATAAAACAACTTAAAAATTCAAAAAATTCAAAAATTGTTTAAAATTGTCTAATTGGCTTACATCTCCGAAACAAAAACAAAGTCTCGCATATTTTAAATGAAGCAATAATCGCAATATTACAATGTTTCATTCGAAAGCTAGACTGCAAAGTGTACCAAAATACCCCAAAATCGTTTCAATATCGAACAAAAAAAAAGTCTAAGGCGAATTTCAAAAAGTCCTCGTGTCGAGAGGTGCAAATCATCATCATCATAATTTTGAAGCATCGAATTTTTGTCTAGGCCTTTTTGTCTTTGTGCTGTACCAACCAACCACACAAAAGCGTGTCCTTTTGTTAATAGAGATGGACTATGAAATGTATGTGTAATTATGAAGTAAAAGTGAACCATAAAATGAAAGTGCAAGACTTTTTATATTAAGAAATATGCATAATTTCCTATACATATTTTTTTGTGATAAAGTATAAAAGTGCATGTACAAATCTTTGACTTAAATCTTTCAGCCTTCTTTAAGTTTTACACAAATTACTTTAGTCCTGCTTCGGAATTTGAGAAAAATATTTCTTCAAATGAATCCATCCAAATGAGATTTGAAGCAAGTTTTGTAGAAATAACTGTCTATTCCTATGAATTAGCACGCATTGTCAAAGACGGAAAATGAACGCAGAAAAGTTTAATGCAATTGCGACACGTACTGAAATAATTATTCCATTCAGAAGTAAGACAATTATTTCAATGAATTGCAGAATTTAATAAAACAAGTAAGCAAACAACTAAATACCAAAAATTGTGGACTCCCGTATGCATATTTTTAGAGAAGCCTTGAAATCTTTACTTGGTTACAAAAAAACAAATTTAGCATAATGAAACTCCGAGGAAACAAAGGAACAATGAATGCTTATAAATCTCTGTAAAGAAGCTGTGAAAATGTCTGAGTGCATCTGTATCATATCTTTTAATTCTTTTGTCACTTGATTGTTAAGTCATCCGAGATGGACTGGTACTTTTATGTTGTTTCTTTTTTTCACTTAGATCATATCTTTAATTTGGGCAGAAAGAATGTCTATAGACGTAGAATATTTTTGTTCCTTGGACTTTATGTTCCTCAATTACTTTTTGTGATATAAATAACGCAAAAGCAATAAAATGATTGAAAAAATATGAGTGTCTCTTGGTAGTGCTGAATACAAAAGATTTGCCAAAAGAATAAATTTGATGGATATTTTTGTTTTGGAGATAAACAGGTTATTCATTCTTTTCATTCAAATACAAAAGTCAAAATGTATTCTTTGCAGTCAAATGAGGTGGGTAAAGATCGGCTTTTTTCGACCATTGGGAAATTCATATTATGTATTTTTTTTAACACTAATACTCAGTCGAATTGAAAATGTAGGTTTTTTTTTTCAAAAAAAAAAAATCTTTTATTAAATCGAAGAAACAGGAAAAAAATTAACAATGTTAAACTATTTATAACAAATATCTTCGATTATATTTCCTTCTCGCTTTCACTGACTGAATCGTTACTGGACCATCCAGTAGCAGCGTCTTGAAGTGTATCAGCATATCCAAAACTTGGTGTTTTTGTCTGAGTGGGATTATGGCGCCAGTATCCCAAGTACTAAATTACGGATGCAACATGTGCACAGCAGCCAACAACTCTAGCACCAACGGTGTACTGACAATACCATTCAATGTTTGGATTATGACCTACACCTGTTCTTATCCATATGTTATATACTTTTGAACTTGTGTGTCCTGATCTCAACTCGAGTCGAGCAACTGATAAATCTTTTAGATTTACGTAAAGAGAGTACAGACCCGTTTGATTAAGGTGTTCGTGAGCATATGATTGGCTTTGATCAAGCTGATATATCCCAAGAGTTAAATATCGTAGCTTCTTCCTTGTTAATCGGGGAAAATCTGGAAGATCAGAATCACTTAACAAAGTCTGTATCGCCCTTTTTCTTACCCAGCCGATCAATCTTACCCAACATCAACGCGTTCAATGCACCAATACAAATGAATATCATTTTAAAACCCTTATTATTGTAGTGTTTGAGAGACGAAAAAATATAGTGGTGCTTAAAGGGCTTAACAGTTTTTTTAAAATGAAAGTTCGAAAAAACGCTTAGAATAACAAACTCAACAAATTTGCCAAGTTGGATGACTTTTTTATGTGACTTGCTATTTTTTTCTCACTATTTTAGAATAAAAGTAAAGATCAATACTACCTAAAGTTCACATAAATATAATAATATAGCTACAATAATTACTTTGAATTTTCATGACTATGATGGGCAAAAAAGGCCGATTTTTACCCACCTCCTTTGATATAGTAAGAAGTAAGAAATTCCGCAAAAAAAGGAATACGTATTTTATAAGTAAATAGATTGTAGATTTCCTTCCTTTTATGCTGAAAATGAGACACTGAAAAAATTAGAACTGTTTTAACAGATATGAAAGATTACCTAAAAAAAAAAGGTAACCTATTTTTTTCTGTTTCTGTGCATTTAGGTGCCTTGAAGGTTGTTATATTTGTAGCAAAGAATGACACAAACATAATAAAGAATTTCACAAATTTTAATTAGTTTTTTTTGTATTCTATATCATTTTGACAAATTACAGTTACAGAAGCAGTTATTAAAACAGTAAATTCATTCAGAAAGTTGTACATTTTCTTCAAACGTATCTTTTGTAATGAATTTTTTGAAAGTAAAAATCAATGTACAAAACGATCTTGTAAGAAAACAAGAATTAATTGGAACTTCCAAAGGCAATACTAGTTATAAATTGAGAACATTATTTTTTAAACTCTTTTATACCCTGTTATATACTCTTATTTTTAAATCTAGAACTTACATTAGGCGAGCTGTATAATTTAGATAAAATGTGCTGTGCTTATATCAGAAAAAATGTACGCTTTCAACATTTAAAACTTTAAAGCGAAGCTTTTTATTAGTATAGGAGTCCTTTCCTTGAGATCTCTTTCTAAGTAAAATATATATTGAACATATGTTCATAAAGTTACATTTGTGTAGCGAGCATTAGTTGAGGGAACCTTTAGGCGTTGTGTCGCCTATGCGCCCACCCTAATGTTCTTAGAGAGTGAGATTTTCACTTTTAAGTGGAACGACATGGCGGTGATATGTAACTGGCTATTCGATAAATGTTGTAAATATTTGATTTATGTTTTAATTAGGTTTGTATAGTAATCGCATGTGTTCGTCTTTTAGCCAAACGTTTTAATCGTTACTAAAATAATTTTAATTGACGAAGATGATTCAACTTTTCTAGAATTGTCGTTCAATTATACGATGGACTAATTTTGATGAACCATCTCTCTCTGATTTTGCAAAAAGGTTTATTATTGTGTCCTGAGGCGTTTAGTGTGTTATAAATTAATAATAAAATAATGTAGATAAAGCGTGTTGCTACAAATATTCTACAGAAAAGCTCACTTTTGCTATCTTAGATAAAATTATTGAAGTAACAGCGCATCCGTGTTCTTTATTTGCTGAAAACGAACCCAAATTCTACTGTTTCCTGATTTATGTTGTGTTGACTTCTTATAAATTTAAATTAAATTAAATTAAAAATACTTTAATGTATGAATTTTTAGGTAATTAATATAGTATACAAATTTGTTAGTATATATATATATATATATATATAAAACACATCCTACTCTGTGAAACATTTTATCGTTCAGTTGTTATTATAATGGTTTCTTTCAAAAAGCTATCAACCAATTTACCGTGAGATATAATTGGACGATAAATTAATAGACAAAAAAATAATATCGTAGAACATTTTAAATTCTTTTTCTGGATTTTTTTGCAGGTGTCATTTACTTGTAATGCTGGCCTTCCTTGTGACCTTGTCCTGACGGCTTTAGCAACCAGTGGAATAGGGATGTGTAAAGGCTCTTCGCTAGTGTCAGTATTTTTTCTCTAAAAACTTACAGATTTTTCTCATCCTAGCCCCAATCTAAGCCAATTTCATATTTTTTAATGATTCCCTTAATCAATACTTAATTCTCTGAATTGCAGAATTATTATAGTTTATTTTTTTCATATTTTAAGATTTTTAAATGTAAAATTTGCAGCACGATTAGTTTAAAACCATCAAATAAAAGCGGCATTCAAATTGTAAGCGTTATTCGTTACTTTTGACGTGGTTATTCAAACGCTACATACTCAAATAAATTTCAAATTACAGAAACTTGCATCTGTTCTTTTCAAATATCACTTTCGTTAAATATTAGCGCATTTGTTTTATAATGAATCATGATGTACACTATTCTAATTATCTCAGGTGGCTTTATAATTTCTTTAAAGACATAATTTTTAAGAAAATTAGTAGACTTTAATAAAAATTAATTAATTTTTTAAAGTTGCAATTTCTTTTCAATGTGTTTTATGATCAATTGCAACACGCGCTAAAAATTGTATATTGTCTTTTTCAGAAGTGCTCTAATTCAGTAGTGGTCTTATAATATCCTAATACACTGCAACAGGCAAAAACCAATATTTTAAATTACATTCTCACAATTTAAAGAATATGATTTTTTTTAGTATTATTGGACTTCAAAACGTTAAATGAATAATTGATGAATATTTTTCTTTTTACTCAACAATTTTCGATGGCATGCAAAATTTGATGCTTTATTCCATATCGAGCATTTCATTTCGAAAGTGGGTTAAAAAGTTGTTGATGTAAGTGGAATGAGTTTTTCGACGAAATAAATGTCTTTATATTACACTATAAGAACACATTAGGTAAAAGTTTTGAAACACAAGAATCACACGGGGCAAATTATTTCAAATGTTTCACAGTTTACATTTTTACAAAAGACACACATTTCCCCCCCAGAGCTGCTTCAATTATGATAGGAATTTTTTTGCATAAATATTAAAGGTTTTAATGTCCAGTTATTGTAGAATGTCTTTTTGCTAACAAATGCGGTGAAAATTAAGCAGCGCAACACTCATATACGAGCTTTTATTTTGAGAATGTCACCTGTACATACATATTGTTATGACACTATCTCAGAAAATAGAAGTGTTTGCTTTCTTTTAACAGAGTTCTACCTTGCACCGTGTGGCTGCAGGAGGAAGACGACTCAACCCAGAGCTCACGGGAACAAGAACAGAAGTTACAATTTATTGTTGACGAGGAAAAAAAAAGGTGAAATCTTGCAATCCATTTCTAACAAAAAAAGAATTTCGTAAATACTTTCTAGAATGCTTCTGTTACTTTATATCTTACGTCACAAGTGGATTTCACAACTAATTATTCCAAGAATGATATAAGAAATTGATATAATCTCTGATAATTGTTTTGAAAAACGTTAAATGTAGGTTTCTGTGTCGTTATATTTTAAACGTAGCACACATTTAAGGTCCAGATATAAGATTACTGAGGCTAACCTACTACTATACATTTGAAGTTAAAATTAATTTGAAAGTATGTAGAGTAAAGCACATGTGAGTGAATGAACAATTCAGAGATCAATTTCTTAAGTATATCCTTTATCTTATGAAAAAAAAATTCAGATATAAAAAATGCTTGAATTTATAACGAAATCTATGCAATTTTTTAAGCAAAAGATGAAAACTTTCAAATGTTGCATGTTAGGATAAGTTTGACATAGAAATAAAGTACACATAGAAATAAATTATAGTTTGAAAAAAACTAAAAACACGCTTTTATACTGAATCGAACTAAAAAGTAACAAAACTAATTCTTAATAAAGAATAAAATGATTAACGAGAAAATGAATGTCATTGTGGTAAAAGCGTGGGGTGCTTTGCACTACATTTTTACACTATTTCAGCTTTTCGGAATAGAAGTTAGAAATTAAAACAAATGATACATTTATAGAACACCCCACGCTTTTACCCCAATGACATTCATTTTCTCGTTAATCATTTTATTCTTTATTAAGAATTATTTTTTTACTTTTTAGTTCATTCAGTATAAAAGCGTGTTTTTTGGTTTTTTTCAAACTATAATTTATCTTTAATTTTTGAGTTCGAACTACAATAATAGCGTGTTTTTTAGTTTTTTAAACCATCATTTATTCATTGTTGAATTTAACCTTGAGTTTGATATTTGAAGCTGGAATTACGTGGCTGTGGAATCAGTCATGCTCTTCAATGGATATTAATTAACGGGTCTGAAATGTATTTATTCTCTCCGTTTACGGGGGCTCGGCTGAGTCCCGTATCGTTATATTAGATTTCGTCTCTATAGAGCCGGTAAAACAAATAAAAGTGTGTTAAGAAGAAAAAGTTCGAACTAAACAAATTTTTAATGTACCATGTGTTTATAGGTAGAAATTAAAAATTATAAAATTCCTCCTTTTCGTTTTTTTTTTTCTTTTTTCGCATTTTCATGCATGCCATCCACTTCTGAGCTATGGTCCAAATTTCAAGTCTCTAGCTCATCGGAAAGTCACACAGTTTAAAATCAATTACAGAATTTCACCCGGACAGACATTCAAGAAAGCGAGTTAATGAAAACACGGTAATATTAAGTGTCAATCATTTTTTCACCTTTTAAACGTGTTCCTTTCAGGTTAATTCGTATCATCACTTCTAAACGTATTGCTTTATAAAAATAAAAAATATTTAGCAGTTAGAACGTAAATTATTTATTTTTCACATGCAGGAGCCTTTTTATTTTCATTTTCAGAAAAATATTTATATTATGATAAGCAATTTCTAACACCTACCCACATTTTTTTGTTTGTTTTATTTCTATTAATACCAAGTGTATTTTATAGTTGCTTATAATTAGCTTTTAACTCAAAACACTTGCCTTAGGGTTACACCTTATTCTTTTAGTCGCTAAATTTGAAATTTGTCGCCAAATCTGAGAATGATGTATGAAATTAGTCGCCATATCTGAAAATGGTATATGGAACTAGTCGCCAAATTTAAAAATGATATATGCAATAAGTCGCCAAATCTGGAAGTGGTATATGGAATTGTCGCCAAATCTGATTATCCTTATTCCTAACGATCCTGAAAAGGACAATGGAACAAAATTATGAAATTATTGTATTGTCATCGGTCCTTGACAAGTGTGCGAAATTACGAATGAATCCGATCTTTTTAAGTGGGTAAAAATCGAGTTCTATGATTCCGTTACATGAAGTGAAACTTATAAAAGCGTGTATATAAAATAATATTGACACACACACACACACACACACACACACACACACACACACACACACACACACACACACACACACACACACACACACACACACACACACACACACCACACACACACACACACACACCACACACACACACACACACACACACACACACACACACACACACACACACACACACACACACACACACACACACACACACACACACACACACACACACACACAACTGTAGGCGAAAATATATTTTTAATAACTATACAAAAATTAGTAAATGGATGCTATATTCTGAAAAATGTATTCAAATCTGTATTTTGTAATAGAAATTAACTTTGAGGTAGTTATAAATAATATTTTAAAAAAGGTCCAAAAACCTTATTTTAAAGAGGTTTACCTGCAACACACTTTTATATATTCTTTTAAAATAAGAAATTTAACTTGAAAGAGATCAATGGCATATTCTGCAGTTGTCACTGAGATATGTTCTTAGATAATTTCCCTACAAGCTTACAAATATTTCTAATATGTAGTAAAATTCTGAATAGTTGCAGAAAAAATATATTATTCTAGGTTTCAAACGAAGCTCATTCAACCAATTTATCTACATCACAAATGAGAGTATAAATTCTAATTTGAAATTTTTTCTTGAAGTTAAAAAACAATTTATTCTATAAAAAGGAGACTACATAAATCAAACTTCACTCCGCTATATGAGTTATGATCAAGTTCTGGAAATTAATGATTAAGATACTCCTAAAAATGGTATACAAATGTGTAAAGGAAATAGGAAGACTGACTTAAAACTCTTTAAAATGATCTAAAATAGCAATGCGTGTAAGAAAATTAACTATTGGGGATAATTCTGTGTCACTTTATCAATTCCTTACTTAATCTTTAATTTTTTATGAAGGTATTTGCAGCGTTCGTCATTTTCCTGCTAATGTTTCCTCTTCTTACTACGAGCAAACGTCATATTACGTTTTGAAATCAGTCGCTCAAGATCATAAACTAAAACTTAGGTGTTCTAACCTTCTTTTTCTTGTGATCATTTTTTAATTGTTTTATTGTTTTGAATTTATTATGAGGAGTCTGGTAATCCGGAATTGTGAAATAGTTCTGAGCTGTGATAACATGGATATTGAAGTGTAATAGAATAAATTGTATAATTATTATGAAAATATTAAAAAAATTTTTACGGGCCTTTTCGGTAAATATTTAGAGTGTTTCACGAAGAAAAGTGAAGATGTTAAAAAAGAAATTACCGAATTTCGAATGTACGTAGTTGCAATTTGTGTGTGTATGGGAAGTAGTTTAGATCACAAAAAAAGTTTCTGCCGATATTAGAAAAAATATAATTTTTGCTGATTTAATTTAGAATGAAAATTAGGGTTACACTTGTTGCTAATACTGGAATGTGAGATATTATATCAGCTGTTGAAAGCTTTTTCTTCGTTACAACTTTTCTTATTCTTTTGAAGTTACAGAAGTTTGTTTACATATATAGCATTTAATAAAGCTTATTGAAGTGAAGTGTAGTTAAATTAATTAACTTTTCTGAAATAATAGAACTAGATGAAGTTATGTGAATTAAACGGACAAATGAGTGGCTTGACAATAATCTTATTCTGTACACTTTTATATATTCAGGTGTATGATACATGGATCTTAAGCATAAAACATGCAATATCTAAAAAAGCACTCGTACAAAAAATCTGGTGCAGGTTTCCCCCCCCCCCTTGATTTAGTTTGCCTTTTTTCATCTTGGACACATGCGCATGCGCACCACTCTTTAACATTGCATCGCTGGAGCTATGAAACATTCATTTCCACAAAAGAATTTTTGTTGCTCTTTCCATGAACTAATACATTGCTACCGACATTTAGCTTAAGAATTATAAAATACACAGAGAAAGATGTAGTGAAAAACAAGGAACTCATTATACTAAATGTTGCCTTTAATGTTGAGTAAGTGTAATGTATATAAAGACACACGGAACTAAAATCCCCTCAGAGATTGGGTGATTCTAATGATGAATTATCTGATGACCAAAATGAAAGATTTTACCTACCGTAAAATCCGGCGTATAACGCGCTCCTACACTTTCAAGCTACATATTTTAATTTTTAGGTACATTCGTCGTATAGTGCACACTCCCATTTTTATGAAGAAATCTGAAATGTATGTGCATATTTCTCTTGTGTTTTGAAGTCACTTGTTCGAGTTATTATCCCAAGCTTTGAAAAAATATTATACTTCTAGAATTACAAATCTTTAAATACATAAGTATTTCTTTTAAATAAACATTAATTTGATAAATGTAGAAACCTTTATCTTCAATGCTTATCTCTTTCTTTATTTTTAAAGCTCTCATTATTATACCCGGCATATAGCTCTCACACGTAGACTTCGATTTTATTATTTTTGTTAATAGGGCGCGTTATACGCCTAATTTTAAGGTAAATTTCTCTTCAGGAAGAATATTTTTAAAGGTAGAAGTTTATATAGTTTTGCAATAATTTAAACAAACATTTAAGCAGTTTCAAATAAAATCCACAATATTTTAATTTAATTCACAGCAGGACGCAATTTACAAGAGAAATATCTGAGAGAGAGAGAGAGAGAGAGAGAGAGAGAGAGAGAGAAGCATCATTTATATTCTTTATTAAACGTAAATATCATTTAATTATTAATACGAATTCTTTTTAACAGTAATAGATAATTACGCATTAAATATGATCAATTTTTGATTTGTATGTAAAGTTTAATAAAATTTGCTTTACTATAATATTTTTTTTGGGGTTAATTTTCCGTAGAAAAAGCATTTTTTTGTGTATATTGCACGATTAACTCGAATTATTCATGTTAAAATTAGAAAAATTTCTCTGATTGTTGTATAAGACATTAAATAAAGGAATTATGTCAATTTTGATTACCTTTTTTGTTGTGTAAAATTCATCCGCAGTGGTAAAAGAATAATGCCTCGCAGTTAAATAAATAAGTATCCAAAGACCTGAAAGTTTATAAAAACAAATAAAATTTCAAAATATAACTGAAAAATATCTAAAAAAAGATCTACAAGTGATATAAATGACTTAAAAAGGACGCAATAAATGTTTATTTCTTTGACCTATGAGCTATGAAGAAGAGTGTAAATACTTGTAAGATAAAAATGATGTTTCAGATAAAAAATGACGTCATTCATGACCTGCCTTCTTTAAAAATGGTTTTTGTAATTTTTAGCGTCTAAAACTATTTCTGAATATTACAAGAGCGGAGTTTTTTCAACTTCATATCCTACAATCCCCCTCTTTAAAACTACATTTTATGCAAGAACTAATGATAACATAAGGTATTAAAAATCACGAAATAACATTTTGATGTTTTCAACTACGTCATTTTAAAAGGAATCCGTTGCTTTTTACGAGGTAGCTCTTTTTACCTACTCATAAGAAAGATAAAAAAGAAAAATAGTGTCGTTTTAGACAAGTATTTCCCTGTTTCACGGTAATGTCTCGCATTCTTGCTCGTTGAAACAACTTTTTAACCTTTGGAAGACTCTTGAACAAAGATTTGAAAAATGTCTCTCTCTCTTCCGGTATTAATCACTCGAAAAGACAGACACGTTACTGATCAAAAGATTCTATGAGGTCAATAATCAGAAATCCATTCAGTGGAATGGAATAGTACTGAATGAGAATATCCTAGAACAGATGAATAAACATTTCGGATACTGCTTTTGCAATTACCAAATTGTTCTTAGTAATCTATGAAGATAAATCTAATATGTTTTAAGATAGGCGATTTCATCAAAGAAATACAAGCGGTTTCGTGATAATTCTGTACCAGTTCTCTTAAAATAGCATAGGAAATAATTTCGTAGGAAGCAGATTTGTAAAATTAGGAATTATTTCTAGATTTAATTTTACTAAACTATTATAATTTTTGAAATGTTTGTTGAATTTTCATATAGTTTTAACGGGTATTTCACGGTCCCATGATAAGGCACAAAAAATTATTAAAAATCAAATATGATCTTCAAATGCACTCGCAGAACAGTCGAAATTTTTTAACTAAATATATCACATATTATTGATAGAACAAATAAATATCAGGTGAATTTTTCAATTAAGTGAGATATAGATTTATACAAGTAGTAAAAATACAGTTTTGTGTTGAAAAAGGAAAACAATTGATGGTTGTGTTCTTATTTTGAATAAAAAATATTTATATATATTTTTTTATGATGTCTCATTAAATAATTATTTTTTTTACACTAAT
This sequence comes from Trichonephila clavata, assembly GCA_019973975.1. Taxonomy (NCBI): domain Eukaryota; kingdom Metazoa; phylum Arthropoda; class Arachnida; order Araneae; family Nephilidae; genus Trichonephila; species Trichonephila clavata. Next base: position 139,028 of record BMAO01006155.1, on the reverse strand, counting down.
ATGAGCATCCTGACAATTGACTCATCAATAAGAAAAGAATGATTTGTAAATAGATGTTTTTTTTTCAGCATTTCAATATAATTAATCATGATTAAGCATGTCTTGCAATTTTCCATTAAATATGTATATATTTCTCATCAATTATTGTTTCTGTTTATTATACGAGTACCCCCTTCCACATACTTCCAGAAAAATGAAAATGTTAACATTTAATAACGCTTTCAAGAAAGAGGATTTTTGAGGAAGGTCCAAAAGCCTCTTTGAAAACGGCAAATTGCTTGAATTTCATTTTATAAATTTGGTGATGCTTCCTAATAGAAATGAAAATTTATAGATATTTGCCATTGTAATGAAAATAAATCCTTTCAATCAATCAATTTTATTTTTAGCTTGTATATGTATATATATACCGGGTGTCCCAAAAGTACGACTGCGTTTTCAAAAAATAATTACAAAAAAAATAAAAATAAAAATAAAGATATTTAATTATAGTTTTTTGTTCCATTAAGAAAATATCAAAGTCTTTTTACAATGGTTTATTGTACGATTTCAATGTGCACACCATAAGCTGCGCTCAAAACATCAATTTATACGATGTTTTTAGCCACGTTCTATGAAGCATTGCAGCATCAACCGTCTGAAAGGCCACTGTATTTCAATTTTCCATTTCACCATTGTCACTAATTGAAGATTAGTAAACAATGAATGTTTATTTGTAACTTGTTTTTCACGTATCCCACCTAGAAATGTAGGTAATCACATTATTGGACTTCCTCTTTCATCGCCATACATCGCTTGGGGTTGTTTTCTCACTTCCAAACGCTATTGTGGTGTACATGTGTAGCATTTCGATGAAGCATACTACAACTTGAGTTTTTCCTTGTGGTGTAGTCATTTTGAAACGAGGATGATTAAAAATAGGGACATTGCTTTATCTAATTTACATTTCATAAAACAGAAACTTTAATTTTTTATTTGTCTAACATAAAAAAAAGGGAAAAATGTTTGTTTGTTTGTTTTTAATCAATATTTGGAAGTGTAGTAATACTTTTCATATCCTCGTATGTATATGAATGTATGTCCTTGTATGTATCTGCATGTATGTAGTATGTATATCCTCACAAAAATGTAATATTTTAGATTAAATGGTAGTAACAATTTAACGATTTGTTTCTATTTAAATTTCAATCTTTTAGTGACAGTGATCTGTCGACGCTTTCTAAGACGAAATCAGAAGTGAAAAAAGCTTTCAGAAATTTCAAAGATATGCAGAAGAAATTTTTACAAACAGTTACTGCTAGACTTACAGTTGCTCAGGTATATACTCAGTTCTAGTGTTTATCAAAGTGTGATTATAACAAAAACCTTTTTGTCACTTTTTTAAATGAACATTTTTTATGTTATTTTGTGTTGAATACTTATGTTTTCTAGTGTTGTTCGTAAAATATGCTTTTTTCCTTTCAATCATTTCTTACAATTAATCATCGATTTTTTCCAAATTGAAACAAAAGCTAGTTAATTTATTCAGATAAAATATTTTTTGTTTTTATTTTTAGAACAATCTAAAATAACCTGTACTTAAAAATTTGAGAAAAGAAATTTGTTATAAGAGAATGTGCAAAAATCAATCATAAAAATAACAGAATTATGTCTTTAAAAAATGATTATGATTGTTTTTGACAACTGCATCTATGAATGCTATATTCTTCTTATGCAAATAAATATTTTCTTTATTTCATATTAATGCTATATCAAAATTGAAAGCGTATGTTTTTTAAAAAAATATTCCATTTCATTAAATTGAAAAATATCCTTTGCAGGTCGTAGATGGAGTAAGAGCAGGAGCAGAACCTACGTTCGATTTCATCATGTTTGTTTTACTTGCCAGGTGAGAATATTTTGTGTAATCGAAAGATTCAATTTCCTTAAACATTTGAAAATTTCAGAATTGTAAATACAATAATTTAAAACCAGCGTTAGATACTCATAAATATAATTCAGATGTTAATGTACCATTTATTCTAAAAATAATTTAACAAATATTTAAATTTATAAATCTTAGAATGCATATCCCTTGAGTTTAACAGAAACCTATAGATTTATTAGAGTTTTGCAACTAACTTGTATTGATAGAAAAATTTCCTTCATTCGAAATATCATTAAACTCTTCGATGGTTTTTAAATTTTTTTTTTAAATATTTTTTTTACCTAACACGACTAAGGAAATTAAATTAGGGATGAGACTTTGTGTAATAGTAGTACTCCTTTAGGGTGTTCAGCCCTCAATGTGATTGCGCCGAATGGGCAGTCAATTCGGAGAAAATAGCCTTCGAAATTCATGCCTTTTAACAATTAATAATAAAAAATAGCCTTTTAAACAATTGCGTTTTTATCATTACCAGCGACGCAGCGGTGTGATTGGTAGAATACTTTTTTACGACGCGATCAGCCTTGGTTCAAATCATGCGATCCGTTTTTTTTTTGTTTTAATTTTTAAACTCATTAATTATTTTTACAATTACATAAATTTATTTTAAAAAAGATTTATTAAATATTAAATGATATTTTAGATAATTATTTTGTTTTGTAAAAAGTAAAATAACTACTGTAATTATATAAATATTTATATTTTATAGATACAATTATTAATAAATAATATTTATTATAAAAGTATTTTATAATCGCGGTTCGCGATCGGATTCATTTGTTTTAATTTTTAAATTCATTAAATTTTTTTTACAATTAAATAAATTCATTTAAAAAAAAAGACATTAAATATTTTATATAAATATAAAATAAATTAATAATATGTAATATGAGAAATATATATATATATATATATATATTATTTTTCTTATATTTATTATGATAATTTTTTTTATAAATAATCATTAGAAGTAGCGTGTCCGCTTTGTAAGCTCCAGGTTGTTAGGCTCAATCCCGGCTGAAGTCGATAGATTTTTCTGGATGCGATTATCACATTTGCATGTATGTCAAATGATCATGTGGAATGTAAAAGATTCTTTGAATATATTAATTTGACTCTAATAACCTCGACAAAATTAAATCATTTTGTTAAAAATAATTTAATTTTTAGAATTAAATAATTTAGCATCCGATGAAAGCTTGAATTAAAATTAATTCAAGCATCAAAGTTTTGATAGTGAAAGCCGCCACTAGATGCTTCCACCACTGAAATGGCTCTCACACTTGGGGAATTTGCCGTATCTGAAAAGACTTAGAAGCCAATATGCAGCCCATTTGGAAAAAAATATTGGAGTTTTTAGGCCTCAGTACAGTTAAATTAACTTTATTTTACAAATAAATATTTAAAACAAATGTTTAATAAAAAAGTAAATGGAATTCAAAGTAATGTACTTTTACTTAATTTATTAGTATCAAATTCTTTTATTAAAAACAATTAAGTAACACATTTTCCCAGCAATGAACTTGAAAATGGGAATATTTTGTCGCTTTTGTAATTATGAAATGAATTAAAACAATCTGTAAATTTTTTAAAACATATATTTTTTTTCTGTAAGTACTATGACGGAAAATGAATAAATCTTGCAGCATTAACGAATTCATTATTCATTTTGTCATCTGGAATATTGTTTATGTAAGGAAACACAATTGCATTATGTAGTTATTTGCTTCGTCACATACAAGGAAAAAATAAAATCGTATAATATTTGACACTGAAGAAGAATGTACTGCAACTCCGGATAATTTTGTTTTTCATTTTCAAATATTTCAATGATACAATAATTTTTTTATACTAAAATCTATGGGTCAAGGTTCTGAAAAATATATCTTTCTTTTAAAAAAATGTCTTAAGCTCACTTGATAAATATAAAATATAGCCTTTCTTACGAGGCATTTTTATTTGGCATTGAAAATATGTATGTGATTCTTCTGTATCGAAGGAAGGATTTTAAAGGGGAAGGGGGGGGGAGGAGGGAACGGTATCACTGTTTACAAACAATGATATCAATAAATGATTCGTAACGGAAACAAATTGTTTTCTAGATTTCGAACTTTTCTGTTCATTTGATTTATTGAACATTTCTTTAAATTCAGAATCATCAAGTCTTGTTTCAAATTTTTACAACATGGATGAAATGATACATCGTAAAATCTTTTATTTATTGAATTTGATCTCTGTTGAACAGAGCTTTTATTTATTTTTTCCCCTCGAAGGTCAAATACATTTTGAAAGTTTTATATTTTATGTTAAATATTCGCTAACATCAACATTGTATTAAATTTGTCAGTTAGAATTTAGCGATAATTTTAAGACAAAAATAAATTGCATGTAGAAGCACTTTTTAACCAATTGATTACAATTTGATTTCATACATTTTAAATTGCAAGATACATTTTTTTCACCAAAATTAAAAGAAAATAAATAAATATATTACTTTGTGTTATATGTATTATTAATTTTTAAAGTATTTTAGCTTTAAACATTAGATATTGATTTCAATATTTTAATGCCGAACAGTAAGATTTATTCTTATTTTTCAATTTGATCATCATAGAAGGGGGAAAATGCCTTAATTAGTAAACCATTTGTGGATGTTTAGTTAAAAACATTATGGTTCAATTTAGAAGAACAAGATTTTCTCAAAAATATTTATAAAGAATAAAGTCAATTAAAACTATTGACTTAAGAGTTATTTTACCGTTACTTAATTTTTCAGAAAGTTTTGTAATATAAAGTTTATTTTTGAAATTTGTAAATAACTCCTCGAGATTACTCTTTTGCTGAGTGTTGGGATAAAGGAGACTTAAAGACACAATTCGAAGAAGTTTCTCTAATCTCTGTTCATGCAAGACACTTAATCCGTTTCTTCTTATCAAGTTGACTTGTGAATTTCTTTTAAGCTTCTTCAACATGAATTTTTCTGCTTCCAGCATGATCGCCGCTCTGGGTTTGCTGGAGAACAGTTCCGTCATCATCGTCGCTTCCATGCTCATCTCACCCATCATGGTGAGTAACACATGGTGAGTACCAAAAGAGCATGAACGACTCACTATAGTAAACTACTCACCTTTTCATTTCAATATTATAATTTCTTACTTTGTTTCAATGAGAAATATAAGATACTATGAATGTTGTTATTTCATTATTGAATTTCTGACGAATTTGCTTAGAACATTATGTCATATCATACGAGAATTTGAGCAGCTCCAGAATGAAACATTTAAGCTACTTTATTCTATTTTTATAAAAATGTAAATATTAGAATTGAAATTTTTTGATTGAGCGCATTACGTTTATATTCTGGAGAATTTTCTTGGGGTCCTAATAGTCCCAGGCACGAGTTTGTGGCTGATGTGTCATGAGCTCTCGAGGCCTCATGCCAGTGAAAATCCGCCACAAAGAGGGGCTGATGTACGTTAAATATATCATGGCTTGAAGTCCTTCCGTTGGTGTAGTATCTTGGAGAAAGAGTACCAACTCTAGTGTCGTCCTCGTCGCTAGACTGTTGCTCAAAATGATGAGGTCCGTCACCAGTAGCTCGCGTGTTGCTTTATAGTGTGACGTCAATTAACACTCACTCATTCGATGATCTCGCATCTGTTCGCCATAAAGAAAACTTTCTATAAATAGACTGAATAAACGCAGATGTATTTGATAGAAGATAGAAAAAAACAACCTTTCAAGGTGTTAAAGTGAACTGTCATGAATTAAAAAATTTATTTTCAATGAATCAGTTTAAAAAAAACAACCACCCAACATTTAAAAAAAAATAAGTTAAAAAAAAAACATTAATTTAAATTAGTACATTGTACTTTATGTAATTTCTCAATCATTATGTGTTTTATGCACTTATCAATAATAAATATTTCATTATTAATACAAATAATTGAATATATATGAAATAAATTGCAAAACGAAGTTTATGAAAACTAAGGACTGCATTGGCTTCACTGTCATCATTTTCACTCCAATTTTTGAAAACTTACCCTTCATTTCTGTGAGTGCTTTTAACTTTTAAGGCCAGTAGAAATCAAATAACCTAATTTCATAACACGGATCACAGAAACAATGAATGGGAAGAAACCATTGGATTACTGAAAGATGAAACACAAATTTTGAAGTTGCAATCATACTTTTACCACAAGAATAACTGTAGATTTTGCTTTCATCCCACAAGTGTTGATAAAACTTTTTTTTTATCTATTGTTTTGTGTATTGTATTGATTGCTGAAATTTTTTTTTTACCGTATTGAAATCTTTTAATTTTCAATTGAAAACTTGAAAGCAATCTGCACTTAAATTACTGGTGCTGCCATCTATTAGAGAATTGTCAAATATTTTGAAGTATTTTTTTTTGTAACATTTTAACAGTATAAAATATTTTATTCACAAATATTTAGTTTTTGAGAATTTGTTTTCAAAGAAAATCTAGTTCTCTTAAATTTTTGGTCTTTTAAATGCATACAAATTCTTTATTCTGTTAATCTGTAATCAGACTTTCTCGTAGAAGTATCATGCTGCCATCTATTGCTCAGAACTGAAAGCTTGCTAATGAACCTCTCCCTGCTATCAGGCTGTAATAATATTTCATTTTATTACCCTGTTTTTTATTAAATAGGCATAATAAGGTGTTGAAAATTTTCTGCCCCCAATTTGTTTAATTTTACATTAAATTTATTTACTTTTCATCAGTATATGTTTCAAGTTATGTATTAAACTTCAAGAAATATTTTGTTAAGTTTACCGAATTCATATATTCCCATTCCCTTCTTCTCTCCAAGTTATTAATTCGAGAAACTCATTGTAATAAAAGTCATACTCTTCAGCGTATTTGGTATATTTTACTGAGATAAAAGTAACTCCAATTTGATTAATTAAGGATTTATTAGTACTTATAATGTATTAACAACATGACCTGTATATTTTGATTTTTACTGAGGGACTTAAAACTTAACTCTAAATTCTTTGTTTGCTGTAAAGTAAAAAAACTGGTTACTTAAAACATTTTTTACAAATTTAATCTGATTTAAAAAATTAGATAATTGTATGTTGATGAAGGATTCATTACTATTCGAAATCAAATGTGATTTGTTTCTAATTTTAAAAAAATAATATATGCGGAGAATTTGAAAATTGGTTCTCTCCTAAGCAAAATTGGTTCATGAGACGTCTCTCCTAAGCAAACTAAGATATTGCAACACTATTGCAATATTTTAATAACAGGGAATTAAATGATTATCATGAATATTCTGAGTATTTTATAACCTAACTATAAGACAAAAATTGACTTTATTTATTTGACAAGAAAAGAAAGGAAAACTTAAAAAGATATCTTAAAAACTTTGACGCATTTTGTAGCAACTTTCAGGACTGATATTTACATTTTTTAAAAATAATTAATTGGTTCGAATATGTAAACAATATAAAATATTTCATTTTAATTAAACAGAATACGAAATTTCACAAAAAATATTACTTAAAGCCAAGCATCAGATAAGAAAGCGTAATTTCCTCAACAAATAATTTTAAAGCAAAATTTTAGTCAGGGATTTTAGCTTTTCAGGAAAATGCTATTTTGAAGATAAAACTTTTAATAAAAAATATATAAATTACTTTAAAATGTTACATGAAGTTATAAATATTTTTATTGATTTGAGCGAAAACAGGTTTCCTGGCAGAAGATAAAGTTATATAAAACTGCCTATCTAAGAGCAATGGATAATAGTAACAATGTATGTGCAGATTAATAAAAAAACTGATTTGTGAATGGCCTTAATTTTACTTAAGGAAATTTAATTCTTACTGCAAACAATTCTGATAGACAATACATTTTCTTTCAAGATAACTTTTTCCTTTCAGGGTCCCATTATGGCCGGTACATTTGGGGCTGTGATTAGAGATAAACCTTTACGAAATCTTGGTATAAAAACAGAAATAGTTGGCTTATGTTTATGCATGTTTATAGGTAAATAAACTTCTTATATAAAATTGATGTAATGTTTTGGATATAATTGTACGTATGTAAAATGAGATTGATAATATATGATGAGAGAATGTAGTTGTGCTTTTTGAAACATATCGTGATATGAGATATTTTATATATATGTACGGATATTTACTGCTAATATTACACAATTTATGTATTACTATTATTGACATTAAATATTTTAACATGTTTCCGTTGAAGTAAGTTCTCTTTCGTACATCTAAAAATTAATCTAATATGTTTGTTGCATTAACATCCTTTTTATAAATGCAGTTTCTTAAAAAAATTCTAAAATTTGCAAAAGTTGTACTTTAGTTTTGAATTATATTTTTCGATACTTGCGTATTATATTGTCGACCAATTTTACCAAATGAAAAGATGTCACCAAATAATTTCTCCACATGCGTGAAAGGGATTATTGTAAGCGTTGTTTAAGCGTAGGAGTAGTTTTCCACTATTAGCTGCATATCACGGCTTTGGGTGGCGTTTCTTATTCGACAAATTACTCGACGGCATAAAACGTAACTACCCATTTTCCTAATAATTAAAAATTATCAAATAATTGTTAGACATCTTTTTAAATGTCTTCTAATTGGAAATATATAATTTAAATAAGATATAGAATGATTTAGTTTTATGATGAATGATTTCATTCTTTTGCAATTTCATTTTAATGTTTATTTTAAAAATTTTGATTTTAGGAATCAGTACTTGAAGTGAACTAAAAGAAAAATTTAATGGATTTCATAAAATTTAAAATACTTTTCTCGTTATATTGGTTACTTTTGCATACCAGTATTACAGAAGATTTTGAATTTGATAATGACGAAACGTGCAGTGATGATGGATAACAGTAAAAAACATAGCGATTATTTCCTACCATCCCTTTTAAATTCATTAACATCATGATGTTAATTCATGAACATGATATTCTGCATTTTTCTTTAAACCTAGATTAGTGTCGTACTGATTTAAATTTATTAAAATGAAAGTGCTAAAAATAATGATGTCCTTCTGCTGTAATGATATTTTTTTCTGATTTTTGAAAATATTTCACACACGCACGCGCACAATTCATTACTTTTGCTATTTCTACAACAGTAGTTTGGATTTGGAGAGGAAAGTAAAAACTTGGTCCTCTACATTCATACATTCAAAATGGTTACTAGACGGAAATCTTAAAAATGCATTTAAGAATATGTTTCTATATCATATACAGAAACCTTTATACAGAAGGAATTAACAATAATGAAATGTTTTAATGTGATTGTTAAAATTCAGTTTTATACTCATTATCTTATGTAGGAATTTCGTATATTAAGTATTAATTTATAATTTAATATTTTTCTCCATTGATTTTCTAATACTTTCAATTACTTCTTAGGTTTTACATTTGGTTTACTAAGTGAAGCTCTGAATGCTGTGTGGGGAAGTAAGGAGTGGCCCAATTCAGAAATGATAAGCAGGTAGGTTTAAATACGCAACCTTTATACTTGATAATCTCATGTATATTTCTTTATATTCATGACCAGAAATTTCTCAACTTATTTCATAATTAATCATGCAAACGATGGCTTTCGCTTAAGTTAATTTAGACAGTTATTTATAAACATAAAAAAAACCGTATAAGTATTATAACTAAGTTTATTTTATTGCATTTATAAAATACCTAAATGGTTACTTTTTGGTGCGTTATTTCTAATATTATACAGTATCTTTTTTAACAGATAGCAAATAAGTTTTTAGTTATAAGAGAAAGAGATCTCACAATGATGTTACTTTTCAGTGAATTATTTCCAAAACGTGTTTAACAATTCTTACTGATTTTTTTTATATAATGAAACTATTACTAAAACATTTTTACCAATAAAAAATACTCATACCATTAAATGAAATCTTCCACGATATATTTTTCGAGGGTTAATTCAATAAAAATTTAACCGTATTCTTGTAAATAACAACTATTACATTTATGATACGTATCAAACCAGTAAGAAAAAAAATGACTCTTCTTTGAAGTTAAATACTTCATGCATAAAAGAATATGAAAATTGAACAACCATAAGGTTTTACTTATAGAAATGAAATCCATAAGATTAAGAAATATTTCATTAAAACTCTTGTGAATTTAATTGAAATAAATTTCGTTTCTTTCCCATTTGAGCCGGAACTTATCTGGTTTTCTGACCGAACGAGAATAAGATTAGAGAATCAGAACAATGATATATTAAAGCAAATTTCTAGATACATTTCTTATAAAACTTATTTTATATACTTTTTATTTTATAAATAACATTCTATTTCAATGCATTCATTAAAGATTGATTGTAATTATATTCTTCCAATATATCGTTGACACATTGAAGAAAGATTTTGCTGATATGTCTGGAATGCAAATAGCATTTTATATTAAAATACGAAATAAAGATCTAACCAGTGCACACAGAGCTAATTTTTATCCTTTTGAGTTCATTTTTATCGACTGAAAGATTAACATCTTAAATATTCCTTTTTTTTCCTACAGAGGTCAGGAACGAAGCTTGTGGGTGGGAGTGTTAATAGCTCTACCTTCGGGTGCAGGAGTTGCACTGTCCATCCTTGGAGGAAATGCGGGGTGTTTGGTAGGAGTAGCCATTTCCGCCTCACTTCTGCCACCAGCAGTCAACGCAGTAAGGGGTTTTCTCATAGATTAATATTTTTGCAATTTTTATTTTTGTGTGAAATAAAAATTGAAGTATCAGTACAGAGTACTTTTTGCTATTTGAACTGATTACTAGGAGTAAATACAAACAGATCATATACCGTATGTTTACTTTGATATTGCGACAGCATGGATGAATGATAATATTTTCAATTGTTTCAAAAATATATAGGATAGCACTAGAATAACTGCACGATTAGATAATTTTTTGTAAGGGATCAATGTAGTGTATGTAGCGAATGTTGTGATTTATTTAATAACAGTAACGTATATTATTCAAAATTGTCAATGTTACGCATTGAGATTTTTATTAAAATGCATTTATATACCAGAATATTGGATGAGCCTAAAAAAATATCAACTTCTGATCTCATACAGTCTGTGGACCACGAGTATAACATATCTCAAATGATTCGATAAACATCTCATATTTAATAGGTATCCAGAGGAAGGACTTTTGAAGAGTATAAAAACAATGTGTTGTCATTTTATGCCTTTACGAAAGATAACTATAAATTAAGATCCTTTGTTTCAGTGCAAGTATATTCATTTAAATATATATTGCTGCTCTTAGTTTACCATTTGCGTTCAATTCACTCTATGTGTAATATTCAAGTGATAAAAAATACAAAAAAGCTAGCGTCTCCATCTCCAAATTTCTACATCACACCAGAATGAGGATTTTATGTCTTAACAGATTTAAAGGGCAGCATCTTTTCTACACGAGGTGGGAAGGGAATTCGTGAAGTTAGGATTTAAAGTTATAGTTATAAATTCAAGTGAGGTTACGAGGTTTGTGCATATCTCTTCTTTAGAAAATAGTGTAATTCATAAAACTAATTCCTTCTCACGACAGAGTTTAATAGTACCATTGCGCACAAAGATAGAAAATGCAGTTCACTTCTAAATGAATTAATTTTTGTGCAGACTTTAAATCAAAGAGAAACGAGAATTTGAAGGAAAAAAAATAGAATCCACCCATCAGAATAAAATATCTTACAAAATGAAATAGTGGAATGTAGAAACGAAACTCATAATTTTAATTTATTCCCTCCAAATCTCTTAGCACCTTCTCAATTAAAATTTGATTAAGTTTTCTAATGAAGAAATTTCTGGAGATAATCAATACCAAAACAATATTTAATGATAGATAGCGAAAAAGATACATAAAGAATCAGAAGCAGATTCTAGTTATTTTTAATTTCACAATAGTTTTTAATAAAATAAAAGTCAAGTGTGAATTTCGAAATGGAAAATAAAACTCAAAAGTACAATGAATAAATATACTAAAATGGTGTTTTGTAACAAAATTTACAGAATTCTTAAATTTTTGTAGAGTTGAAGTTTTGCACACCATTGTCTATAAAAGTTTAATTTTGCGTTATCCTTAACACAACTACGTTTTCTCTATATTTTTTAACTAAATACATGTACATTGATAAAATTATTAATAGTAGGTTTACCACTCTACTTACGTAAGCTAACTTTAACATAGATCTCTAACGCTATTATTATTGAAATTCTTTAATTAGAAGAGTTTGTTTTTATTGCTGTCATTTATAAAAACAATGTACCTGACCACTAGAAATTGACAATATTTCGTATTAGAATATTATCATAGATGATAGAGTCAGAGCTCGATATTTATTTAAATATATGAAATCCAAAACTTATCTGTCAAATTTTTAAAATTCCTTTTAGGGTATATTGTGGGGCATGGCTATGGTGAGAACTTTAAGAGCTCAAGAGGAACAATACGAATATGTAAGATGAAAAATTGCTTCAAAAAACTTTCTGTGTTGTGTTTTTTTACTTTAATAGGTTATCATTTAACATCTATTTTAAAGAATGAAATACTACAGTAACACACATATATATATACATATTTATATATAGTTAATATAAAATTATTTTTTGTTTTAATAAATATTTATAAATTAAGTGGTATATAGTAATATTTCAAATAATATTTTCTTAATAATAATAACATAGGAATAACACAATAATAATGATTAGAAAATTGTGTAGATAATTATTTCAAAGGTTTTGAATGATACTTTTTTGCAAGAACTTACCCTTCATTTTTTTTATAAACTCGAATGTAGTTATTATAGAAAATGTTTAAAGTTTCTTTTGAGAGTCTACTCTTAAGATCAATTTATAAAGAGACATTAATAAAAAGTCTGTTTTGCTGTTGTGTTTCTTGATTCATCAAAATTACCATTTGTATTTGTTCATTTTCTAAAACTTTAAATGATTAAATATTAAATGTGTTGTAAATTTTCCAAAACAATCGCTAAAAAGTGTAATTTAATTAAAACAAAATTTAAACCGAAGTCATGTTAACTTCAAGAAATACTGAGTTATTGACTTTTCTATAAGAGTTAAAATTAATGTTTTATTTACGAAAGCTATAAACTGAATTTTTCCTTTAAAGTATGTAAATAATGTAATCAAATGTTTAAATATTCATTTAGCTCCGAGTGGATGGTCTTTTGCGTCTATTCAAGCCTTCTCTGATGCCACCGATGAATTACGAATGGAATTATTACCCCGAAATGGACAAAGAGTGCGCCCTCTTAGGTCTGGTGTCTTTAGCTTTGGCGTTAGTCAATATCGTCTGCATTTTTCTTTCGGCATTGGTTGTCCTCAAGGTAAGCTTCGAACATTTTTATCATCTACAAAGCATTGATAAGTGGACTCTTAATTTACTTACTTCATTTTGAAAAAAAATTTATTTGTTCTGAAATATAAATCATACTTTACAGATAAAACATATAGCCTTCTGTTTTATAATAACAGTAATAGTTAATAAATTTATTTTTTGCCAGAATGATAACAAAAGAAAATAGATATAGAACGCATGATCCAAAACTAGAATAAATTAAAATGTGACTGGTAATTTTTATTACGAGTGTTCAGTCAATTTCTGTAATTTTCAATAATTCTGTTACTGCGCTTTAAACCTGTAGGTAAAATTTTTACCAACAAGTTACGAAGCTTTAATTTGTTTGTTTGTTTGAGTTTAAAACCATTAGAATCTTCATTCTTCAGTGCTTCCACCGTAATTTGGGGCCAGTGTAGCCTAGTGGTTATGTTCATGAATTCAAGCCCTAATGCCCTTTAGAGGGGCTGATGCACGACTCAAAGACTTCCAGTTGGCGAGGTGTGGTAGTTATTGTCCTCGTCACACCATCATAGTTCAAAATTACTATGTCTATTGCTAGTAGCCTTCGTGTTGTTTCATAGTACGACGTTAATAAACATTCACTCATTCCACCGTAATTTTTTGAAGTAACAGAAATGCATTAATCAGTTTTAACGGATCTATACGTGACCTCCTAATAATAATCCTCTTGGGTATTCTTTGAGGCCAGCAAAATTCACCAATCTCCTCCTAAGAAGGAAACGTGATATGCAAATTAAGTTTATTATATATATTTCTAGTTAGAGAGTTAAAGAAATTAGTGAGTTAGAAGTGAAAAGAATAGATAACAGAAAGTTAGAAGGTTAGAAGTTTAGCTAACTAGAGATGATAAGAAAGATACAAGGTGAAGATTAGCATTTATGGTTAAAAAGTCCCTGTAAACGATATAGTCAGGAAGAGATATAAATATTTTGAATTGATTTGAAGACTGCCTAAGTTCAGGTACTTCATATTACGTTAATATTTAAAGCATTAAAGTTTAAACGGACATTAAGTATATATCTACCCTGTAAAGTAATATTATGGAAGAACCGTTATTATAAAGTGGTTATTAAATGTATTCTCCTCAAACGCGACTCTCGTCCCCTCCCTTGTTGTCTGACTGGATCATCCTATTAATAGTGTTGCATTGATTTGTGTTTGAGTCGATTAAAGTAATAAATAAAATAATTGGAAATTATCATGTCGAATCATCCTTCACTTCCTCCCACACCTTTAGCTGGGTCACAGGGTAGAAGGGAAGTAGGTTCGTTTCACATTATTTAGGGAGAAATATTATCTAAGGGTGTGCTTATTGTTCTATAAATTCGTCAATATTATTGGACAGGGTTTGATGTAGTAGCGAGACTGCATTGAGTTAAATTGAGATCTTTGCTGAAAAAAGTACCTTTTTTCATCTTTGTTTTTCAATAGGATGGTCTCCAACTGAAATAAAACAATTGATTTCTATCAGCACATAAAATTTGAATACTAGTTATAATTCGTATAACAGTTTAGCCTAAAAATTGAAAGATGTGTTAAAATCACTGTCTTGGTAATTTTGTGCCACAACAGAAGTGAAAGTTGCATACTTCAATAATTACCCCGTAAACATTCACTTGCTATTATAATCACGGGGCATAGGAAGTATTTATTAAACATTATTAATATACATATTAGCTAGTTTATAATAATTAAGAACAAAATATATTCCTTTTCAGATAAAAGAAGTGGCTCCACGTACAAGTGTGGCGAAAACATCGAGATTTTGGAAAGAAGACATTAGAGTATGGAATTTGCTTTTTATTATTTCCTTTCATTACAAACTTATTTTTTTAATAAATATGTTATTGAATAATGCTTATATTCATAAAAAATTAGACATGCAATGGAATAAATTTCGATGTGTAATATTTTTCTTAAATATTTATTTTATCTTAAATGGGCTGCATTTTGTCAGCTAAGCCCTTAAAGACACGACAAGTCTCCACGAAGAGCCATTTCTTTAATGACACCATCTAGTTGGGGCTCCCGCTAAAAAATTTTTTGACTCTTGAATTTATTCAATTCAAGCTCTCGTCGAATGATAAATATTGTTGTGATTTATTTTTGATAAAGAGTACAAATTGATATTCAAAGGGTCTTTTATATGCGTCGTAATCGTATGGCATGCGTGCATAAGATTTTCACATCCAGGAAATCTATTAACACCAGACGAGATCGAACTTCAACCTTGGGCTTACGAGGCGGGTCTTAAATATACAATGCTTCGTATTTAAATGTCTAGTATAATATATCCACACAAATATTTGCTATTTTGATGCATTATTTCCCGGTTAGTTTTAGTGAAAACTTAAGATTATATAAATTAAGAAATCTTAAAAGGAAATAGGATGACTGTATGAGTTCTTATAAAAAGATAGAAATGTTTTATATATGAGAGTTTTTATATTTTTTTCGAAATAAGTAGGAAGCTGTTTCAAAAATGCATAAAATAAAAATCCAAACTATCTCAAACTTCAAAAATTTCACATAAGATTGGATATTTGCGTCATAATTTTTATAAAAGCTTTTATAATATCAGACTGATATTTCCCCCCTAATTCTATACTTTTCAAAGCACCCCATTCTTTTCAATACTTAATACTTTTATTCGAAACAACATTGAGCATAAATATTATTAATCAAGGATTATAAGTTTTGTTGAATTAACTTGGATCAGCGGAAAAAAATCACTAACGAATTTTTTTTATATCCTAGATTGCAAGAGATTATAATACTACAATGCCAGCCGCTGAAGCCGATGAACTCGGTAAACAGTTTCTCGCTGAATGGGCTGTAAGTATTTAGAAGTTAAAAAAAATTACATGGAATCAGCCAGAACTTCTGTTTGGAAGACATACAAACACACAGCATTTATTTTAAACAATTTTTAATTTTGATGAAGTGATCATTCTTTCTCTTTGCATTCTTCCAGACTCTTAACGGCTTGGAGCCCGATGCCCTCCTCGGCGATGATGCGGAAGCTGCTTTGACGCGGATGGAGACTCTCAAGGACATCATGCAGGTATGACGTTACACACCAAGACTATATTTTTTATTGTTAAAGAACACGGCAAAAAAAAAAAAAAAAAACCCGAGAGAGTTAAAAAAAGATATTTTATTGTCAGACCCTCCTATAGAGATATTTTTTAATGTACATCTTTCTGTTTGTATTCATCATTTTTTCGTAGATAATGCGCTCTGTGTTTCATCTTCGGTCTATTTATGAATTCATACTATTTACTTTATTGAATAATTCATAATTTAGGGGAATACTAGGTATTATAAACAGTGACTTCAGATTTCTTGAGGCCCTGGACTTCTTAGTATAAGTAGATCCCACTTGCGAACTCTAAAGTAAGACGCATGCAGCATACGTAGTAAGAATAATGAACTTGTAACGAATAATTGTGTGTGACTCACAACCTCACAGATTTTGGCACAAACCGACTGGACCGTCCCACACGTTTCGTATCAATGAGTAATGATGGGATAGGCATAGACACGGATGGACATCATATAATAATGCGGTCTTGTCAATGATTCCAGTTGGCACATAGTTCGAACCCAATTTTTCGGAAAATATATCTCAGAATAGCATGTGATGATTAAAACTATTTGGATCATAATCTTACTGAGTCCGAGCTCAGAAAGAGACGAAATCCTTCCCACCCCTAGGCAGAGATCCTGGACCGTACCCTGGACCTCATGCCTTAAAACGATCTTGGTTTTAACAACACATACAAATGTTAATGTTAATATTGGGATATTAACATCAGCATTTGTATTAAAAAATTGCAATAAATGGTTTCACTTTTCTCTTTGTTTCTGATACTTTTCGTTTTGCTAAAAACAGGGATTTATCGTCCTTGTATTTTTGAAATTCTGCTGAGAGAGAAAAGAAGATTCTGATTATACGCTTGATTTTTGGAAAAGCTTATAAATTAAGGAGGTGTTTCATAACTGAAATTAATTCTAGAAAACACGGGATGAACTGAAAGCACTAATTAAGTGAAGTGTTGTAGACCTGCTGCGTATTCTGAGGTTGAAGGCAAATTTAATTTTGGAAAATTTATTAAAACATCTTGTTCCTTCAGCATCTGCAAATCATTTTAAGATAACTTTATTTCGATCTCTGTAGATGACTTTAAGAGAAGTTTTGTAATAACAAATGTAATTGTTGGGAAAAATATTCCATGTAGAAATTGGACCATTTTTAATTTATTTCATAAAATTCATTGGCTTTTTTTCAAATTCTGGCCGTATCAGATTGTCTAAGGCCACAAAATTTCAAGGCCATTTAATTGAGCGTTACGAATGCCTTGGAAAGAATGTAATTTCTCTAATTCAATGCGTGTATCAATAAAGAAATTGTTAATAATGATCCCGTTCCTTTAATGCAAGAGTCAAGTAATGAAAAGTAATAATGAACCGAGTCTATGAATATAAAATATGAAGAAGGGTGAAAAGTTCTTTTTCTGGATGTGAAATTAAGCTTAGAGTAGAAAGGGAGTTAATTCTCAAAGGAGATCATGTTTGTGGTACTTTTCGGTAATAAAAAAAATACCATTATGAGTTATTTTGTTAATGAACTTTTTCTCTTGTTTAGGATGTCGAGACTGATGAGGTATTCCAAACTATAGCGAGGAGTGTCAGCAGTGTCAGCAATCCTAGAGTAAGTTTATCACTTCAAAATGAATTACTCCGTGAAAGAGACACGGTCTTATAACTAAATATTGGAAACATTTACTGACATTAAAATCGAATTCTACTAAGTTAACAAAGGATAAATTATTTTACTTTTCAATTCATATATATTTTTGCAGGTGACGTATTAAAATACCAGCATATCATAATAGCATATATTACTAACGCATGAAGCATGCATTACTAAGTCAATACATTTACTAAAATCCTTTTCTGACTAACATCACTGTTTAGTTACAATATATTAATTAAAAGGTTTTACTGCAAAACTTTATAATGTGTAAAACGCATGAAGGTCAAACGATAAATGCACATAACGTATTTTCTATTGAATTCAAAGCTTTCAATATACCTGCAGTTGAGCTCGAGTAAAAAGTTCCAGATAAAATATTAAAATTGCTACTTGTGTGGGTAAAAATGTCGAGAAATACTCTCTCTCCCTAAAATTCTTCAAAACATTTGAAAAAACTCTTATGCTATATTGATATTTTTGAATAAAGTACATTCTGCTTATATGAGTACATTCTCATTGTCAACAAATATGTACTTTTTAAAAGAAAGTTTCTTTGAGAAGCAAAAGTTGGTGAGAGTGAAGGGCATGAACTGATTGGTTTGGAACTAGTGGTTGCATTTATTATGGAAACTATGACGTCATATGAATTTAACCCATTGATGGCAGAGTACTTTAAGTCACGATATTTATAGAATAAAAAATATAGTTCAAAACACATTATATCTACCTTTATGTATTGGAGAATTTGGTTAATCGTTTCTACTTTCATTTACTGCAGAAAAAACCGGTCTTTTGGTCATCCATTTTTTGAGAAAATATCGTAAGAAATTACGAAAGAGATTTAAATTAATGCTGTAGTAATTTGACTAAAACGGAATAATATTATAGGACATTGCTAAAATAAGTTTTAACGTGAGATTTGTCAATGAGACGCGAACCTGTTAGAAACAAATAATCTGACTTTTGTGAGTTTTTTTAAATATTACTTTAAGAAAAAAAAGAGTTGATTAATTTTTTTTACTATTCTTTTTATTAGATGTTCCCTAAAAGTTATACTGAAATATACTTATCTCGTTTTATAAAACTCTTTTTAATTAAAAATTACAGACTAAAAAAAATCACATAATGCAAAGTACACAAAGCTTATAAGTATAGCATATTTCTAAGGCCTGTTCAAACGAAATTTGTCTGTGATATTACCACATCATCCTTTAGTTTTTAAGCATGCATTGAATATAAAAGCAAACTTTTTTAAGTGCACTTTTTTTTGTCTCACCCACATCTTATTTATCTAGGTTGCAGCAAATCAATTATTTGTAAGTAGCACTTCCTTACACCCATTTTTTTCGCTATTGCAATTATAATGAAGTTTTTTTTAAATATTCATTCAGTGCTCTTATGTTTCGAAATATTCCTTGTTTTTTTAACAAAATTAAAAAAAAATATTTTATGTAACAATTTTTTAATAATGTATTTGATTGATAAGAAAGTAATTTTATTCATTTTTAGTGGGGGGTAAAACTTAATCCCCCGACGAAAAACGAACTTTAATCTGTCAAATAATTTCTGTTCAGTTTGATGTCCTTTTGCCATCTTTCTAATGTTAGCTACAAGGTTTCATGCGCATATAACTTCTGGTCTTTATCAGAAAATTCTTCAACCGAGTGTTATTTGAGATCACCGTTGTTACCAAGATTTGTGACATTTAAGATGTTTTGTTAACTTTGAAATAAAAGATAATCCATTGTTGCAAAGTCAGGAATGAAAAACAGATAGTCTAAAATAGCATTAATCAAAAAAGAACACAGTCCAAGCTCCATGAATCTATGTCATTTCTTGCAAAATGTGTTGGAGCTTGTTTGGGAAGTGATGTCACATTCTCTATGCAACTCAAGTATTAGAAAGTTTATGAGTAAAGAATTGATGGCTAAAGAGAATCAAACTGAATGGAAGATATTTGACTGATTAAACTTCATTTTCTTACAGAAAAAAAATTGAGTTTTATTTCGTATTAAAGTAATTGAAATTACTTTATTGCTATTACAATATTTGTTTGACATAAATTAAATAAGCAGACACATTACTTATTACTGTTAATTACTAATTAAATCTACTTAATTTTAACGATATTTCCTTAAATATTTTCTCTAATTAATAGACAATATTTTTTACTGGTATTATTTCACTTCTTTAACTTACAGTTCTATAATTAAAAAAAGAAGAAAAAAAATAGGATCGGGGTTTTTTTTTTTTATTCAAGAGAATTTCATTAAGAATTGAGATTATTAGATCTTCCTGTGTTCCATTCTTTAAAACTGAAAAATGTTTCTAGCCCTTTTGAGTTGTCACGTGTCGTGACTGATTAAACACCACAAAACAAAAGGAAAAAAAATCCAGATTTAGTTTATCAAAAGAGATGACCTCAAAAAATTAATTTTTACCTTTCAGTTTGTTACATGTATACTATTATTTGTTTCAATGAGCTTAAGTAAGTGTAAATTAAAAATCAAAATGCATGCATATATTGCATCGAGTTTGTTGCAAATTTCTTTCGAATCAATTACACTTTTTTCTCCGAGAAATTTGATTTGTTCGTAGATGTTCTTCAAAATTCTTCTTTCGAAGTTTATTTTACTTATTTCTTTTAATACTCCATGGATTTTAAAAGGGTAGTCAAAAAGTATCAATTTATCGAACATATATTTTATTATGCAAGTACTACAATCATATATACAAACTTCAACATATACAACCATAAATACAATATATACAACCATAGATACAAACTTCAACACAAAATTCAAGATGGAAAATTATTATTTCACATAAATTCTAGTTTACAGAGCAGTTATAAGCTAGACCAGGGGTCAGCAACCTCTCAGCTGTGGTGTTCCAAACCGATCTACCAATATGATTCAGCGTGCCACAGAGTAACACATTTTTTAAACAATTCAATTACCGCAATAATGCATGCAGTGAGAGAATAGAGATCAATAATATAGATTTACAGTTTTACCATATATTAATTTTGCATCATTTAAAGATATTTCCTAACATAAAAATAAACAGCATAAAATATAACTATTTCAACAAACATAAAAAAATAATTAAATTGTACATATATTATGTATTTTTAAACATATTTATTAAAATAAGAAATAGAGAACATAAAATATAATTATTTTCCCTCATTATAGTTAAATAAATAAAAATTGTAATGTGAACTTAGTGCTTGCATCGCTCTGCACACTTTCATATCGTCTAATCAAGGGTATAATGTGCGACTTAGACTTTGACATGATTCTGAGTATTGTTAACAATCTGCTTGTTAAACAATTTCTTTGCGGACTCGAAATATTTTTCATATGAGGAAAGTATTGTTACTTAGACATGTAGAGCCATAAGCGGAAAGCAGAGAGTGCATTCAATTTTTTCTCTTCAAACAATTAAATCTCTCCAGCAATGACATTCAATAATTTACAAAATAGCTGTACATTTATCTTTCAGATTTTTTCGTAATTCAGTAAATGTCCATAATTCTGAATATGTTTGTCAAATATGGTCCCTTACTAATTTACCAACTTCTCTTCATTCAAAAATTGACAAATTTGCAATATAGTGCTGAGTGTCACAGAGAATTGTATCATGTGCTACATGTGGCACGCGTGCTATAGGTTGCCGACCCCTGAGCTAGACAGTAATAGCAAATAATATGTTATAAAATTATAATCATAACTAGCAAATGCTTTATAAGAAAATATAAAATAATCCACTAGAATACATTTTAGAAACTTCTCTGAAAATATTTTAATGACGCTTTCATATATTATCAATCGCATCTAAAATAATTGAAAATAAATCCTGAGTGGAAAAACACCAGTAGGAATATTATTGACTATATTTCATACCATATCATAAAACGTGACATATTTTTATATTAAGCACTTGTATTGATATAAAACATTTATGCCAAGTAAAATCACGTCTCGAGCCATAAAGAAGTCAATATTGGTGTCTTACTTACAGCAATGCATGTGTAACCTAGAATAGTTCTGAAAAATATTAATATTATTTTCCATGAGATCGAGTACAACAAGATAAAACAACTCTCTCTCTCTCACACACACAGAGACAGAGCTCCATTCCACACATTTTTGTTATTAATATTTCTTTCATTATTTTTGAAGTTCATGACTTAAGAGCACTGGATATAATATTCTAAGTTTAAGCTCTGTGCATTGCCTTTTTAAAGCATGTGTTTGCATGACTTATTACCTCTTGCATGAAATTTTGCGCACAATTTGTATTGCGATTTTATATATTTGATTCTGTTATGCGTTAAAGATGTTGAAGCATTGTTTTTATGAATGAAAATTTTTCCTTTTTCTGTTGTTTTCCATTTTATATCTGATTTTGTGCAGCAATATTTTAAAAATTTCTAAGAATGTACGGAGAAAAGCTTTAGTATTTTTATTTCTTTATTAATGTTGTTTTTAAATAATATTTTAATTTTATGTGTTTTTTATAATCTTTTTCCATAAAGAAAGTGTGGTGTAGATTTATAAATAATTAGAGCGAATTCAAAATAGAATTTTTCTATTTTTTTATTGAGTGAGAGTGAGAGAACACATTAAAGTCGTACGATTCAACTACTTGATCGTTAATTGAAGAATAAAAATCAGAGTTTATAAATATTATCATAAATGATGTTGGAGGAAAGTCTAAAATACCCTGCTATGAAAACCTAGTTCAAACTACAAGTAAATAATTTAAGTTTTGTTTCTGCTAATTTTTGGTATTGAGAGGCTTCATGAAGTTTTATAAGCAATTTTAAACAAATTAAAATTTTATAATTATTTTTTATAGAATAAAATTAGCAATTATATTTGAAACTGATTTAAAAATACGATAGCATAACTATGAGTTAAAAACTTACGAAATGTTATTTCAAACTAATATGATATTGATGAACCTTTAATTTATCAGCTTACATATATGAAATCCCAGTTGCGAAGTAGATAATTTTATGAATTATTAACATGAGATATAGTTTGAAATGGAGAAAAAGGGAATTGTGTAGCTCAATATGAAAATAAAAAGAACATTCTATAGGCAGCAGTTGTAAGAAATTTATATCAGAATTTTTAAAAAAATTATTTTAATTTGCTTTTTTTATACCTAAGCATTTAACTGAATAATATTTCATCATAACTGTTTAAGTGTTTCCTTTTTTCATAGCCAATCAGCCAGAGACTAAGTGTAATGTCGGTTCCTCCAAATATGGCTGCCACCAAATCTTCACCCATTGCTGAACATAAAGATGCCCAAAGGGACAGATCAAAATCTGTAAATCCTGTGCTGGTAAGACATAAAGATAAATGCTTTAAATAAAATTAAAATTTATTAAAAAAAAAATATTTTTTTTTTTTTTGTTTAGATGTCTTTGCATCAAGCAACGTAGTTCTAACATAAACAACTAAATGCCTTTTTTTATCAAGTAGTAGACAAAAAGTTCGTGGTAGTGTATATATTAAGTCATAGCTATATGAACCTTATTCTCATTGCTTTTAATAAGTGATGCACACATCGTAGAAGCTATGAAACATGTATGGCTATTCTTAGAAATTTATAGTTCATATACTAATAATAAAAAGAATCAATAAATTTTTTAAAGGAAAAGATTTGGGTCGTAATTCTTATAATTTTTAACAATCGAAATGAAAACTTTAAAAGAAATATCAACGCTTAATGGACTTTACAGTCTCAATGCAATCCAAGTATGAAAATTAATTAAGGCTCAGTTTCACTAATTGTTTAATTAATTTTTTTCAAAATATTTAATTTATTGACCTTTTTTTATTTAACTTTATCCTTTGATTCTTGTTTGCTTTGAAGTAAATTCACTTTACGTGTATAAGTAAAATGTAATGTTCGCAAATGTAAAAATATACCTATGCTTAATGGACTTAAAAGTCTCAATGTAATCCAAGTATGAAAACTAATTAAGGTTCAGCTGTCACTAATTTTTTAATCAGAGTTTTTTTTCAAAATATTTATTTTATTGAACTTTTTTTATTTAACTTTTCCTTCTGATTCTTGTTTGCGTAAGTTCACTTTGTTCATATAACATCAGAAAGTACAAAAAATGTTATTCTAATAAAAATCACAAGTCTGTACACTTTTCTGAAAAAAAAAAAAAACTAGCTTGTTTTTTTATTTTTCAAAAATTTGATTTTGAAAAGATGATTTTTTAGGGAAAAAACTTCATTGTTCTGGCTGAAATACTTTATTAAAAAATTTCGGCTTCGTTTTCCTTGCGCAGTTTATTTCGAATTTCTATTATTTAATTTTTTGGAATGAACCTTCAGTTATTTTTCTTGAAAATTATGACTCAGAAGTGCAATTTAAATATTTTTTTATGATTCGGAGTAAAAAAGAAAAATATATGTGATATAATGATGCATTACCAAAGGTTTGATTTTGAATGTTTGGTTTGCGAAAATTATATGCGTTTGATTTTAAAGGAGCATTTATCAAAGGAATTTATTTGTGAATACCGCATGAGAGGAATGAACGAGCATCACTCAGATTAAAAGATTCGAAAGAAAGAATTATTGGTTTGCATAAAGGGCATTATGTTGGATCAAATTTTTAATGATGACGATTATGTAAGTTCGAAATACCATGATTTCTTTTCCTTTTTTTTTGAGATTTATGCCTTAGAGAGAAGCGTCTTGAAAAAAATGCACTTTCTTTTCTAACAACAGCAAAAACTAAAATATTTCGTATGAGAATCTTTTCCATTTTAAGCCTTTGAAGTTCATAAAA
The DNA here is from genome assembly GCA_019973975.1 of Trichonephila clavata. Classification (NCBI taxonomy): domain Eukaryota; kingdom Metazoa; phylum Arthropoda; class Arachnida; order Araneae; family Nephilidae; genus Trichonephila; species Trichonephila clavata. The sequence goes on along the minus strand of BMAO01006155.1, from coordinate 114,078 downwards.
CAAAGGAAGCACGAAACCAATGATGTGAATAAGTGGTTTAGTATTTTTCTCAGTGCTCTTAAAAGGGCTTCTTTTTCTTCATGAACAAATAACAGTTCTAATAAAAAAACAAGTTTTTTTAGGAATGATATAATTCTAACATGAAAACATTTTTTAATTCATTAAATTTTAAAAATTTGCTCTTAAAAAGGTAAAGCTTGTGTTTGTTATTGTTTGTTGTAGTTTGGTTTTGGCGTATTCCTAATTTTGATTGATTGTATTGAATTTGAATGACTGTATATTGAACAATTTGCGACCAATTTTAAACATATCTAAAACGTTGCCAATTTCACTAAGGAGGATCCTATACTTTACTTTAAGCAGTATTTATATTTTGTTTAATATTTGGAGATGTAAAAGTTAATATTATTTTCTTATAAGTACTAGACATAACCATTTACAAATCAAAAACGTACAGCAATTCCTTTAATCGGGTTAAATATCTCATGCTATAATTATCGATTTCTTTTTTGTAACATTTCAGAATGGTCAGTCTGACATTACACTTGACCCTGAATTCAAGGACATTGAACTAAGGCGACCCCAAGTGCACATCAGTCCTCGATTGACCCAAAGACATTCAACCGCTAGAAGCAGCGTGGCAGTTCTGAGACAGTCCCTGTTGAATGCAGACAGTCCTTACACTCTCTGGCCCTCGGAATCAGGTAACAAAAACCGATTTCGTGTGACACCAGTTCCTGAGGAGACCCTGATGACCGTACCAACCTCTCCAGTTCGCAGAAGAATTAGCCGATTCTTGCAAGATCCTTGCGTCATAATGAAAGAAACAACTTGTTGACGCTGAGTTATTTTGATTGGACACGACTGATATTAGTCGAGAAGGATGCATAATTTTCATTGGAGTAAAATAATGTAAGCTGACACTTGTGAAGCAAATCACCTTTAGAAAGTTGATGAATTCCAGGAGGATTCTTAATGTACAGGAATTGTTCTGAAGAATTCAAAAATCCATCTTATTGTCATAAAGTAACAAGATGCATCGAATGGACTTGAACGTCATACTGTATCATAAAATACATCCATGGTCGATACATTTTGTAACATGTTTTGCAATATAATCCTTCCTGTGATCTGATTATCATTTTTCTTCTGAGTTTTATGTTCCGTACTATATTTGATGAATGGGCAAAATAATCTTTATGACGCTTTATAAGATGATTAAAAATATTTCTTTATTTTCGATGTTTTTGTAAGTATACACAAAAAGTGCGATTGGATTATAGTCAAAATTTCAAGTATTTCAACTACTATGTCGGGATACCTCCTCCCCATGTTGGCTGTTGTGGATATCACGCTTATTAACTAGATCTTTGCAGTAATAATTAAATCGGACCCTCAAATAGAAAACCAACTGCTATTCACAATATAAATCACTTTTATTAATTTAAGAGTTAGAACTAAGTATACGCGATGCGCAGACAAGACAAAATGTATTATAAGAAATGATGGGTACTTATATGAAATGACCTAAACTCGTCAAAGAGAAACCTTCCAATAATTTTTTTTTACTTCTAATGGGCTGCGGATTGGTGTTTTACCATTCCAGACCTAGTACATTCCCCGAAAGCTGGTATCTCTTTTTAGTGCGGCACCAGTATAAGAGGATACCAATCGCAGCAGGTAATTTTGATGCTGAGTTTCCGCCCGAGAAGGAGGCACCTGAGATCTGACGATGCGAACCTCTACTAGGATTTAATTTTTCCGTGATCATCCAAGCCAAGCAGACACTCTAGGGATCTTTTAAATGCCGTATATTTTACATGCCGTTGTCGATTTTCTGAATCATAAAAATCCACCGACATGAGCTGGGGTCGAACCCGCAACCTTAGGTGTAGAAGGTCAGCGACAAACCAACCCAGCCACCCAGCCGGCTCTTCCAATAACTAAACGGCTGAAAAAAAAAATTTCGGACGATACTTAAGGAACAGGCGACTTAGTTCAGGGAGTAATAACTTAAATATATTGTCCCCATAATTTTTTTCTCTGTCTTACTGGTTTTTCTTGTTTTTGGAGTGGAGCTGTTCTCTTTCAAAGTGCTAATTTAGCTGGACGGAAGAAACCCAAGTTACAGAGGATAAACTTCGTGGATAACCAATTGTTACAATTTTAAATTGTGTTTTTGTATGATATGGCTTGGTAGATGTAAAAGTTATGGCAATTGTTTCATTGTCATCCTTGATAAATATTGATCCAAAACAAGGTCATTTATTTTTTAAAAAAAAGTATTGGGAAATATCTATTTCCTTATTTTCAGATTTTGCTGTTGGTATTAGTTCAAATAATTGCCACTTGAAAATAAGTTTCTTTATTATGTAAATTAAGTAGTTTGAATAATATTAAGGCAATCAACTGGTATGGATGCAATACACTCATGAAGCTAATTTAAACGTTTCAGTGATAGTTCTCAATTTTCTTGAAGCTTCTTTGGCTACATTACAATATTAAGACTCTCAGGAGAAAAAGTGTCTTTCAATAAGATGTTTTTCTTGTAGACTGCATAATTTTGGAATATTGTGGGCTTCTAAATATAATTCGTGTTATCTTCTTGATGAAATTTTACATTCTTGAATGATTCCTTAAATATAATGTTAAATTCATTGAATGAAGATTAAGCAACATTTTCACTGGATTTGGAAAAGAGATAATTGAGTTAAGACCTAATTTTTAGCAGAAAATATATAACTGAATAATATTACACATTTTGAAACGAAATTAAGAATGAACTTTGCAGCAATATTTCAAAAAAATATTTAAATCACAAAAATCTAAACAAATATGTAGTTAATCAGATCACAGCAGGGATTGAAACTGCATGCTTATTGTAAAGACATTTCATCTGATCATATGTTCACGTATATTATGGAAATTTGACATTATAAAATTTCTTGAAATGTTTTAAATCATTCAAATGAAATTGAAATAAAAAACATTTCCGTGTTCATGGTTTGTGTGTATTAATAAATTTATCTTATTTATCTTTGCATATATGAAATGAACAACAACGAAAGTAGTAGCAAAAAAGTCAATTGTGAGGTTAATTTAAGATTTTTCTATTGATTATTTTTAATATTTTTTTTATATAAAGTCATTATTTGCAATCAGACTCACGAAAAAGTTCAAAGTAACTCGATTTTATTGGCTTAAGCAAAAGTGATGAAAGTTTGAATCACACTTTCTGAACTGGCGTCTCATTCTAACCATCCTCACCACTTAATGCCTTTGAGTTCTTAGGATTTTAACTAACTTGAAGCTTTTATAAAAATCAATAAGAATATAAATAGAAGCATAAAAGCAAAATTATATAGTAGTATGAGAAGAGAGAAAGAAAAACAAAATGATGTAAAATATGTTATAACTTGTTTTTACGTGTGTTTTTTATTGATAAAATTATAAAGAAAATCAATAGGATAGTCAGGTTTATAATATATTATTTGTAGAAATTTTATAATTAATAATCCTTTTGGTTTTAATTGTATTTTGTTGTATGTAATTATAAGAACTATATTTCTATAAATTGAAATGTGAATAATGTCATCCAGTAGGAAATTTTTATTCCATGGAAGGGGATCTCTTTTAACATATATGTATGTGGGAGACAATAAGGGGCTAAAGCTTTTTTCTTTCTACTAATTTATTCAAAACTTAACAATTATTAATTAAAGAAAAGTAGCTAATTTCTAACAGATAGAGTTCCAGGATGTATCGATGACGGGAACGCCTACTCGCGAACCTCAGTCTCTTTCTCTCTTTTCCTACACAATGGTTCTCAGTTCACAATGGTAACACGTAGTTCAGGTGAAGCATGGATGACCTTCTCGTCACACTACTTCTAGTCTCGGTTAGAGCTGGTCCCTCCTCGGCCAGTCGGTTCCCGGTTGCTTTTCTTATCCGCAGCGTTGTCTCTGTGTCCTGCTCGTCGAGATCGCTCGCTCCCTAATCTCTCTCTGGTTAGTTCGCTCGCTGGTGGCTCGCGTCGCCAGCGCCCTCTAGAGTGCCGTCTATGTGGAAATTCCCACATGTATGTTATTAATTATACGTTGCCTAATTTATTTTTAGTTCATTATCGAAAAATCAGCTGTTATTTGTCAGTATTGTTTTTAATTAAATAATCTGAACAAATTGTCGAATCTGGGTTTAAATCGCTTGTCGTAAGCTCTCCCACGCTGAAGTAAGAGAGTGCATCAAATGATGAAACATGTCCTTAAAATATTCACTTTGTTATGACTGTCTAATAACTATCTAAATTGGACTTAAATTATGGATGCGTGTCAACTGAAAAAGAAATCTAACTATCTAGAATCTAAAATAACTTATCAACAGAAGATCCTCAATAATAATGTTACATTAACGGAAAAAAATCCAAATACCAAGAAAAGCTGTGGAACTTGGACAATGCACTTGTTTAGCTAACATGTTTAATTGATTAAATTTCCAAGATCGCAGGTTAATTTATGCTCAAGAAAATGCATTTCAAATATGAAATGTTGTTACAATAATAGAGGGTGTAACCTCCAGTATTTTGAATGTAAGCCTGCAAATATACGTACACATTGTGTCATACAGGTGCCGAATGTCACTTTATGTTATGGAGTTCCATGCTTGTTGTACTTGTTGTGCCAATTCTGGGACGGTCAGTTATGGGTGTGGATGATGCTGGAGTTGTCGTCTAATGGTGCTCAACTGGAAACAGATCTCGAGATCTCGCTGGTCAAGTTGACATGTCAACACAGTAGAGCTCGTTGCGTTACAACAACGGTGTGAGGGCGAGCGTCATCCTGATGGAAAACTCCCCCTTAAATGCTGTTCATGAATGGTATTACTTTAAGTTGAATAACCAGATTGGCATACAAATCTGCAGTCAGTGTGTTTGGAATAACCACGAGAGTACTCCTGTTGTCATAGGAAATTGCTCCCCGGACTATATCTCCGGGTGTAGATACAAGGTGTCTAGGCCGCAGACAGTTTGGCTGTAGGCGTTCCCATTACCTCCTTCTGACCAACACACGGCCATCACTGGCACCAAGCCAGGACCTGCTTTCATCGGAAAACACAACAGATCTCCACTCCGTCCTCCAATGAGTTCTAGTTTGACACCACTAGCGTCACAAATGGCAATGGCTTGGAGTCAGTGGAATACACGCTACAGGAAGCCTGGCTTAGAGCTGTCATCGAAGTAACCGATTTCTAACAGCTCTTTGTGTCACTGGTACCAACTGCAGCTCGAATTTCTGCCGCAAATGCTGCACGATGTGTCACAGCTGTGCGACGAAAACGGCGATCTTCCTTTTCAGTAGTGCCACTTGACCGCCCAGAACCCGATCTTCTTGAGGCAGTATCATCCTTTGACCTCTGATCCCAGCAATCATGCACAATGGATGCACCTTCACCTTCTTGCTGCCCTATTACAAGACCTGGTTCTAACTCGGTGAGCTCTTAATAACGATTTCTTCGTCTTATTATAGGCATTCTTGGCTAACATCAACTCAATACGTCAAATTTACCTAACAAAAAACATTCATAAACTTCATAGTACTTATTTAAAGTAACCCTGATTTGCAAGCTCTGAAAGATGCTACTTGCGCCACACTTAAGCTCGAAATTTGAATCGATGTCATTTTTCAGATGTATAACCACACCTACCAAATTGCGTTTATAGAACACGAGTCTTTCTTGGTGTCTGCATTTTTTACTTCCTTCACAGTGTAGTTCTAGAACCCCGGTAATATTCAGTATTAAAGTCTCTAACTTCTTAGACTCGTATGACAACAAACATCATCTTCTCCAACTTTCCTCTTCACTTGACATTAAATAGTCAACTTGATTCCATTAAAGAAGAAGGTTTTATACAAATATAATGTTATAAAAAGTATTTATCCTAGCGGATTGGTAAGAATCACGAATAGGACACCGTTACACACTATTTTTTCAAAAATTATTAAATCATTAAAAAATTTGTATATACTACAGGAACCATAATAAATATTATTAAGTGTAAGAAATTTAAATAAATGTTTACTACTAGTAGACTATTACTGTACTGTAGGTAATAGACTGAAGACCTAGGTAGAGTTTTAATTTGTTCATAGTAAAAAGCGGTAAATGTCGCTTATTTCTTGCGTGATAATATATTTTTTGTAAAATGAGCTTAATAATTGTATTAAACCTTTCAATATCAATTTGTTTAAATAATATTTTCTTATATTTGATTAAAAACCTTAATCAGATGCTTAATACACAGAAGGTCGTTCATACTTTATGGAAACGATTGTGATAGTTAGTTTTCATCCATAAATGCGGTATATTTGTGATGATTGGCTTCTGTCTTATAGCCATGATTCTTGACAATAGCTTTACCTTGAATTTTCCATGATAGTTAACTTTTTCTTAGTACTGTCATGCCAATTTTACTTCATTCCTCTTAAACCGTTTTCCTAAGTTCATTCAGTGTTCACGGATACAACTTTTCTAAGGCTCGCTTTAATGAACCGAAAACATAAAAGTCTATTGAACGAGCGTGAGGTTATTTTAAAAGCATTTCCTCAAATGGGATACACGTTATTCCTGTTTATCATTCTTTCTTTGCTAAATAAACCGCAGTCGATTTAGAAGTATGATCTGAGGCTTTGTCCATATGAAGCTCAACTTTATCACACACACACAATGTCCTTTCCATATAATGCTGGAATTTCTTCTTCAAAAATTTGTTCCAAAATATTTTGCTGATAGTAGAGTAAATTGATTTTGCCTTTACTTGAGACTTTTTTGATTTTTAATTTGCCGTTGTAACAAAACTCTGCAAATATCATGGATCCCTTCCCAAAATGGCTTCGTCAGTGAACAGAAAAGTTTTTATCTGTTCACTGATGAAGCCATTTTGTATGGTCATTCCCGTCAGTTGAGCAATAGAAAATTTATCTTCTGTTACTACAGTCACTTAAATATACCCATGCTTCATCGAGTGTTACCACACATTTCTAGTTTTCAGCAGCTAGGTATTTTTCATATAATTTTCAACACTTTTTTCCTTTCAGCTATATGTTTTGGCAAAAGCAGTTGAATTTTAGACTTAAACACCTTTTTTTACTGTAAATCTTTATAATTTTACTTGTAGTACCGAAAGACCTTCCTATATTTTAGATGTAATGAATCTATGAATCAACGGATAATCTTTTACGATGTGGAACTTCATTTTTTTGATAGCTGCCTGCATTCGAACTGCCATAGGATGAGATTTCGTAGAAAAGTTTTCATTTTTATATTAAGCTCGATTTAGTAATTACTTTCGGCCCTTTAAATGTAATATATTATAAATATTTTTTTTTACGAAATGCAATAACCAAGACTTTTACATCGTTTTCTAATGAGTTGATATGTATATTTCTCCTACTAAAGCGCTATTACATAACCTTTGAGCCATCTATCATTTTCAGGAGCCATTTTCAAAATAAATGTTTTATTTTACATTCCAACCCAAACAACACGTTAGCAGACGATTATTCTGAAGTTGCCAAAGTTATACCTCAAAATGTAAGCGAGAAAATAATTTGCAAAATCGTTTCCATAAAGTGCGAACGACCTTCTGTATTTTTTTAATTTAACAATAATTCTATTTATGTATATTAAAGATCCATTTCGAAATGGTGTTCATTGCGTTTCGAAAATAATTTATAGAAATATAATTCGACAGTATTTACACGTAATAATAACTTAGTTAAATAAGATTTGCAAATAAAAAATCTCATAAATTTTTTAAAAGAATTGAGAAATCCTTCGGCTATTGCTTATAATATGGTTACTCTTTTAATTATTTAAAAACACCAAGATAGCATAAGAGTATTGAGCATTAGAAGCAATTAGTCTAAACTATTTGCGCTATCTTATTTTCCTTGTTTGATCTGCCTTTTTACTGCAAGTTTTTGGAAATATTTATTATATGAAATTAAACGATATCCATTATTAATAACTTATCAGATATAGATATTCCATTTCCATGGTATGAAATTTACTGAAACTTAAAAATTGTACAATATTTTTCTTTTACCTCTTAAGATACAATTTTGAATGAAATTTAGTTTTCCTGTTGCAGTTGACTTGTATTCATACTTCTGTTATACTGTAGTTTTGGGTCCTTACTTAGAAATGTACTTTCACATCATAGGATGGTATGTGTTTCTTTTTATTTCATCTTATATTATTGATTTTTATTCGATTATGCTTTTTGTTTATTTTTTTTTATTCTGAGAGGAAATTCATATCTCTCCTTGACAATTATGAAGAGGGGAATAACAGATAAGGTTGATTTTTAAACATGCTTAACTCTTCAATTCACACGCACACGCACACGCACACGCACACACACACACACACACACACACACACACACACACACACACACACACACACACACACACACACACACACACACACACACACACACGCACACACACACACACACACGCACACACACGCACGCACGCACCACGCACACGCACCACACACACACACACACACACACACACACACACACCACACACACACACACACACACACACACACACACACACACACACACACACACACTTGAACCTATTAGCAATTGAACTATATTTATTCATACATGTATGCATACGTATATAAACTTTTCTATTACAAAGGTTAATTGAAAATCTGTTTTTCTGATCTTACGTAATTTTTCATTATATTGCTGATTAGTATGCACGAACAAAAATAGTTAATTAGAAAACACAAGTAATTATTGGAAGAAAGTTTTTAAAAAATACAAAATAGCCAGTCGATGGCACTATGTCAAAATTTATTTTCGACGTTTATTTTCGAAATTATATGAAATAGTTTGCTTACATGTAGAAAAAGTATTGAAATTAACGATAACTAATTATAAGTAGATGAACGAACTATTTGTATGTCTAAAGAGAAGAAACATGTTGCAAAAATTATCATCGCAGATGTTGATGAAAGAATAAAAAAGTTAGAAAATTACAGTTTGTTTTCGACAAGGTTAATTATTTGAAATGAAAGATAAAGTGGTTGTACTCTCACATATTTATATGGTCGTATGGTCTTTGATAAAACAAACGTGGAACCAAAACTGAAATATGTAAGCAAAAAAGAAAAAAAAATCAGTTTTATATATTGTAAACTATATGAAAGCGATAAAAGCTACTGCAAATGGGTGCATATTAATATTTATTAATTATTGGATTGGCTAAAAAGAAAGAGAACAAGAACACTTGCTTGGAGACTTTTCTTTGATATTAATGTTGTATTACTCTAAAAAAAATGCCCTTTTCACCCCGTTACTGTAAAATTCTGAAAAAGTTTGTTTTCGTACTTATATGGGATTTATAGGGATAATGTTTTTAATTATTAGAATGCAAATGGTAAAGGCTATAACTATTCAGAATTGAAACCATACTGTTAGAAAAACGATAGTTATTGCTTTGTTTTTTACATAGAAAGAGATTTTTATGACATGTTTGATAGTTAGTTTAACAATAAACACACACACGCATATATATTTTCTTACAGTAGTATATGCTTATATAGTAGTATCATTTATATAATTATACTACAAACAATGAAAATTTCTTTAAATTCATTTGATTCCCAAATTTGTATTGCATATATTTATGAGGAAAGTATAAAACATCAACATCATACAAATGGTCAAGAATAGCATTTCAAATATAATAATGCATCTTAATCACAATAAGTTTAGAATAAATGTAGAATGAGGTAAAACATATCAAGAGTTTTGTGATTACTTAGAAGCCGCAGCAAAACGGTTTTTCTATTCTTCCTACTGTTATCCATTTCAGTAACTGATATGTCTACTTCAAACAAAATGAAAGCAAAATTAATTCAAGGTTTTTCTATCCGTAATCTCTTCGTTTATATTTAATTTTACTTTAAATACGACTTTTAATTTATGAAGAAAGGGGATAAAGTGCCATTTATTTTGCCTGTTAAGATCAAACAATTGCGACTATTGAGTAAGCATGGAATGCTTATACTAGCTTAAATTTTGTTTGTTTGAAGTCTTTTTTATTTACCTTTAGTTTTTCACAAAACTTGACCAATGAATTCACAACTTTTTTCCACAAAGTTTTATGAAATGGAACACACACAAATGAACTTAATATGTGTATATGTATATCTAGAGGTAGGAGAGAAGCAATTCACATACATTCACTCATTCACACATTACGATATATTTGGATTTATTAGACCTAAAGTATTGAAATTTGGCAGGCATGTTTTTGTTGCTGAGCAGAAATCCACTAAGAGCAAGTTTTGCGGAAAGTGACTCTCAAGAATGACATATTACTTTGGTTTTTGTCATTTTATTAAATTTGATTATTGACATAAAAAGATTAACGATTTGTAATTTTTTTCACAATTTTATTTTTATAGTTTAAAATTTCAATATTAAAAAAAATTCTTTGGAAACACCAATTTGAAAACAGTTCAATTAATGGATTACAGACAAGTGGCAGGTTCTTAAATTGAAAGTGAAATAAGCCATTTCTTTCAAATTTATCAGTTTCAAAAACTTTTTTTTAAAAAAAATTGAAAAATCAATATTTTTTTGCGCACGTATGTTATTTGAATTATTTTCAATCCGCTCCCGCGTTAAAATGCTACCAGTCTACATGTAACGAAGGTTTTCATATTAAAAATATTTTTTTCTGAATTTATTGAAAAGAAATTATTTTTAAAATGAACTTGTGAATTATGAAGGAAATTTTTTTCAATTTTTAAATACAAATATCAAGGTAAAGAGCAAATGAAGAGCTTCAGGGAAAAGGTAATAAATTTAAACTCAAATACCGCAGACACCATAATAATTTGAAAGCTTTTAAGCTGCGAAGTATATTGAATTCCTATTTCGCAATATTTTGCATAAATATCTTATTTTTTGCAGTATTTTCAAATTTAATGTTAACATGAATATCATAAATATCATTCGTTTCTGAAGTGCAGGGAAAATTCAAGACTTTTTGTACTATTAAAATGAAAAATTGGAAGCAATTTGAAAACCCCTTATCCAGAAATTATTGGTTTCGAAAATTGCAAAATTTCTGATAAAAAATATAATTCTTTTTGGGTGTTTAAGTTAAAAGATATTTTTATTTATTTTTTTCTTCATATTATCATAAGCGTTGTCTATGAAGAAAACATTTCAGCAGTATGAAAAGTTGCTTGGAAAAAATTATTTCTACATTTTTAAAAAAATATCTTTTCCTAGCTTTACACTCACATACTTTCATTTTCTTTCTTGATTTGTTGTAAGATAAATATTTCATGCCGTTTTAAGCAATGCAGGAATATATTGGACAATAAAATAGGATTTTTCATTACATCTATCTTTCTGTATGTGTATACAGTCGACTCTCCCTTTCAATAATACGAATCTATCTTATTCGAAGTATATGCTCAGCCCCTAGAAAAACTCTTGCTTTTTCGAACTGAAACAATACGTTTTGGCGCATTCAATACTTTGAAGTAAAATCTGTGGTTGGCCAGACTACAACACGCGATAATTTGAAGTGAACTTATTAAACTCTTGATTATTCGAGCACTCACTATCATGTAGAGTTCTGTAGAAAACAGGTTGGAGCTTGCAAGTTTTGTGTTGTATTGCCTTTGCATGTCTCCCCTGTAACGTAGGCTCTTTGATGACCTTTTTTTGACGTTTGACGACTACGTGCAGGGTGACACGGATATCATTGCATCCCTATCTGACGCTGAAATTGTAGCTTTAGACTACAATAACTCAGAAGGTGATGACGACGAATCGGAGGAGTTGACTCCGATAACTCTGACAGAAAATAAAGTATCAATAAACAAACTACGCAACTTTTTCCTTCAGAATCATGTTGACGCGGGCGTTTTTCAAGCTTCAATTATTCTGGAAAACCTATTGACAAAGTTAGATCGAATGCCGTAAAAAAAAATAACAGATTTTTTCATATAAAATTAATTATATTCAAATTATTAACTATATATATTATTAATTATGTATTTTTTAAATAGTTGTTTTTTAATACATTGTGACGGGTGCTTACGCGTTTCACTAACCTCCTCGTACTCTTTAATATTTTATTTATTTCAACCAATCTCCACCGGGAGCCAAAGCGTGATTTATGCAAATGAGATATTTTATATAAGTTCGGGTTTAGCAAGTTAGAAAAAGGGGGAATGAAATGAAGCGAGGAGGGGAATGAAATGAAGAGAGAGGAGAATGAAATGAAATGAGAAAGTGTTTTTTCAAGTGTAAATGTAGACGTTGTGAGTAGAGTCTATTGTAACGTTGTGGATAAATTTAGTTCATAAAAGAACTGCGAAATAGCAGGGAAAGAAGTCGCCTATTAAAGGAATCCAATCAAGATATTAAAGAAGCAGCTAGACGAACCTGCCATAACGTAAGGAATCAGGTTAGTTTGATTTGTTCCAATTAAGTATAAGTGTGTGTAGCTGTAATTGTACGCGTCGTCCCTTCGTGAACTCAGATAGGATTCCGTCTTTCATGATTATTGAATCCTTCTCATTCTCCACTGTGTTTTATTGTTCTTAAAGTTGAATAGTATTTGTGTAATCTCTTAATTAAGAAAAGTCAATAAATAAGATTGATTTGATAAAATAAGTAGTAATTTTATTATGCATTCAACACAATCAGATTCAGGTAACACCCGAAGGGGAGTTGATAATCTTAGAGGTAGCGAGAGACTACGACAACATAAAGGTATTCTTTTCATGTAGGACTTTTAAATTCTGTATAATATATTTTTAGCTTCACTCAGCCTTTCATCCCTTCAGTGGATCGATAGCTGTGTACCAAGTTTGCTTGAGGATTAAACACTGGGGTTTTTACTTCAAACTGATTACCTTATCGGGACATCTACTCATACACCTCAGCGCCCAAAGTCACGCAGACTGAGATGGGCACGGTAGGCCTTGACCCTCATGGGCTGTTGCACCATTGAGTTTGGTTTAGCTTATAATATTTATACTGTACTATATGTACTTTTTAAAAATACTTTAAATAATTTTATACATTGGTACAATTATTGGTTCATTACATACTTTCAAATTTAAATGCGTTAGAAAAAATTCCTCTTCTTGTATTTTGAGAATTTTTTCCTACCCTCTTGATAATTCGAACCCTTGACATTTCGAAGTTTTTTACTGGTCCCTACAACTTTGAATTATCGAGAGTCGACTGCATGAAGGAAAAAATCAACTCACTCACTCATAACGATATCTCCGGAACTATTAAACCTACAGACTTGGAAATTTAGTAGGCATGAAGTAGAGATCCGCTAAGAATGGAATTTGTTGAAATCGAACCCCAGGGGATGTTACGGGGTTTTAAGGGGCGTTATAAATAATTATTTCCATTTTTAAACCCTGAACGTGTAGTCTTCAAATTTGATAAACATATTTATTCTATAGAGTAGAGATCCGCGAAGAAATGTGTTTTGTGCAAATCGACCTCCAAGTGTCGTTGCGAAGGCTTAAGGGGCGTTATATGTAATTATTTCTATTTTTAAACCATTAGACGTACAGTCTTGAAATTTGGTAAGGAGATTTCTTATATGGATCAGATATAAGAAATCTCAAACAAAAATTGGGCCCCCAAGAAGCATTGTGGGGGAGTAAGGGCATAATTAAAAGATATTTCCGTTTTTAAATTGTTAGATTTCCCTGCTTGAAAATTGGTATACATGCTCCTTGTATGTGGAATAGAGTTCCTCTAACAAAGAGTTTTGCGAAAATCGATTCTCAAGGAAGGGGAACAAAGGGAGGGGTCAAAGAAAGTAGTAGAAAAAAAATTCCTGTTTTAGAATTGTTAGACCCACATACTTGAAATTTGTCAAGTATGTTTCTTTTGTTGAATATAGATATAGTAAGAAGGAATTTTACAGAAATCGACTCCTGGGTGGGGGAAGAAATGGGGAATTACTAGAACGTGTTGACAAAAAAAAATTGTTTTCGAACTACTAGAACTTAAATGATGAAATTTGGTTTATATCTTTCTTTTGTTGAATTGAAATCCCCTAAAAATGGTTCTTTTGGAAATCAACTCTCAACGGGGTTACAAAGCGTATTGAAAATAAAAATTCTATTTTTGCTCTTTTAGATTTAGACTTGAATTTCGGCACGCATGTTCATTTTACGGAGTAGAGGTTCAATGAAAATTAGTTTTGAGGATTGGGTTGCCCTTGGTTATTGGGTTACGAGAGCGCAAAAAGTCTTACTCCAATTTTAGAGATTTTTAGAAATTATTAATTAAAAGATGGTGTCCTTTTTATATCACGAGGCGAGAGTCACACACACACACACACACACACACACACACACACACACACACACACACACACACACACACACACACACACACACACACACACACACACACCACACACACACACACACACACACACACACACACACACACACACACACACACACACACACACACACACACACACACACACACACACACACACACACACACACACACACACACACAACTCGAGACTTTATATTCCATTAATTTAATATTTCTTTAGCTTACATACGGCTACGGAATGTTCTAGACAATTACAATCAACTGTTATAATTACAATTAGAGTTAAATAATAAAAAAAACACTAGAATCTTATAGAGGAAACTAAAAGCAAGAAGCCACTTTTGGCAAGCCGCCTGCAGCAGGCCTCAATCTGACAATATTGTGAGTGCGATGCTGTACCAACAGTGCTATATTACCCACGAGCGAAGCGAACTGTTTTTGCTACAATATCATCAAAAAATAAATTTTGATAGAAATTTAAATTGTAGAATTTTTTAAATTCTGTATTGTGCACCAAAATGGTACAGCAAGCCATCAATGCGGGATTGCTTCTAATTTTATACTACACTTAAGAAATAACGAGGATTAATTTTTTAACCCAGCATAATTAATTACTCCAACTCTACATACTTATAATGCAAAAACATAAGCGCATTAAGCGTTAACCCATCTTAGGTAATTTTTATCTTATATATTTACAGGTTTTTATTATTTGCAAAAACTCCTCCAATTGCTTTATGTAGGATTTATGAGCTATACAAATGCTACCAGTGCAATTAACTAGATAGTTAATTAAATTCACAATACAATACCTTCAAAATTATTCTGAATAGCCTTTCAAAAAAAAATTGTGTTTTTATCGATTCCATTAGTTTTACTAATTAAAGGGTTTTGTAAAGGGATTTAAAAAATTACACTCTGTGCAATTGTAGCATAGAGAACAGATAAAAAAAAAGTTAAAATTTTTTATTTTATTTTAATAGATAAAACACTTTTTTTCTTCAAATATTACAAAGTAAATAGAAAATACTTCTTTTTATTCATTACTAATTTTTTCAGAGATTTTTTTCTTTAAATAAATGGATTAACTGAAAATTAAGTGAAACAATAGGTGCTAAATCATAAAAAATATTTACTTTCAAAATTGTTTCTTTCGATAACACGGACAAAAGACTTTCAAATCCAAATTTACAAGGTAAATTTTTTTACAAGCCATATAAAACGCTATAAAAGTTAAATATATATATATATTTTAAATGTTTTTAAAAAAAATCAAGTCTAGAAATAAAAACATACAATTAAAATAAAATCCTGAGATTAAAGTTGTAAAAGAAAACAATTTTAAAGCAATTTGTATGGTTAAAAAAACTTTTTTAACGTATGTACTGTCCGAGAAAATGAAACTCATAAATGAAAGAATTAACTTGCAAAAACATTCTAGAAAAGAGAATATCCGTTCATATTTCAATATAGTTTTTTCCTTCGGTATCTATTAATTACAGGAATTATAAAAGATACTGTTTTTGCTGTAACTTTTTGAAAACTACGTAGAAAACTAATTTTTGAAACAATTAGTTTCAATAAAAAAATAAAAATTACAGTTAACGTAACAAAAGTATTTCAACATAATAAAAGAAAATCAGTAAGAGCCGTGTGTGGCTCATTGATAAAATATTCAATAAAATACAACTCAAATTTTAAAAAACGATAATTAAAAGCTGTTAACTAAAAAGAAACTTTCTACACTTTAGTTTCTTTTCATTTTTTTAGCTTAAAGTCACAAATTGTGCGTAAATGCCAATCGCAAATAAGTTATCAACAAATCGTTGAATTTTTTACCGTGAAGGAATCACCATTTTTTACAAAATGATGTTAAACTAGCCAATGAGAAATCAGTCTATTCAAGCTGTTCTAATTAATTATTACAAAATGATTAAATTTGCTTCTTTACTATTAAAAAATTTAATGAATACAAGCCTAATATATTTTATTTATATACAATGCATATGTATAGTCTCCTTTTTTCGAGAACTGTATAAGATACAAGAGTTTAAAAGGCCTGATTTTAATTCATTTATTTTCTTTATTTATACTTCATCAACAAATTAAACTTAATGACTTCTTTCGCAGATTAAATAAAATTCCAATAAAAACAGCATCAGGTGGTGAATAAGCAATTGACGGATGCGTGGAAGTTAAAACTAATTAGGTCGAGAGGAAGCGGGGAATGTGACAAAATTAGCATAGAGGCAGGTTTTTAAATGTAACCTTGCTTGAGATTTAAGCCACATTCTCCAATTTTTCTTTCATAAACTCATAAATCATTCTCAGTAAGAAAAAATGTTTAAATAAAGGCATAGAATTTTTCTTCACATAATGCAAATAAAAGTGAATAATTTTGATAAAGTCATAAATCACAAGTAGTGGGGAAAAGAAAGCGAAACAAACCTGTAGAATTTTCGTTGATATGTGAATGTAAGCTTAAAAATGAGAATCTTCCGGAATTCTACATTTTTTTACATTTAATATAATAAATGTCTTTGTGTAGTTGTCACATAAATCTTCAGATGAAAGAATGTGGTAGGAGAATTAGTTGTAGTACGTGATTATTTTATAGAGAAATTTTAATTTAACTACGGAATTTATAAAAAGGGATAATTTTTCATTCAATGAAATGCAGACCACAAGGTACTCTACTGGAAATCTGATCGATAATCTCATTAAACCATGAAAGTAATGTCAATTGTGTCGAGTATTTATTCATTGAATGTTTGAAAAGTTTCAGTTAAATAAGTAATAAATGTAATTGTGATTTATCTACTATTACTTACATATTATTTGGATGCTTTCTTTTATTTGTATATTATAGAAATTATACCATGAAAATAGGAAAATATATTGTAGAAATATGGAAAAAGTATTATGAAAGTTATATCACGGAAATAAATTATGAAAATACTTTATGGAAATTTTGAAATAAACTGTGGAAATATAAAATTATATTATAAAAATTATGTTGAGAAATATGAAATTATAGTATGAAAATTGTGTTATGAAAAACAAGTGAATTTCTATTATAGAAATTCTGTTAATTAATATTATGGAAGTTCTAATACAGAAGTACTAATAATTTACATTATGGAATTCCTTTTACAGAAATCATATTAATTTATACTATAGAAATTACATATATATTTAAATGGAAATTATGTCTGTTGTCTGTTGTCTAGTTGTCTAGTCAATTCTTTTAAATCAATTTGCTCATTTTTTTCATGTTCTATAGCCAATGTAGCTCTAAGCCATTTAATCTATCTCAAAGAGTTGTGGACCGCAAGAGAAAATTTTAATTTAGAGAAACTAATGTCTCTGCTTGCTACACTTATTGGCAAAGAAAGTAAAATTCTTAATGCGATAGCAAGATTTGGAGCAAAGTCTAAAACTGAAATAAATTTTAAAACTTCTCTATTGGGCTTTTTTTTGCTTAAAAAAGCTTAAAATGACATCTCATCTGGTAGATCAAGAGCGTTTAAAAGTACCTATTCTCCATCTGTGTACATCATTTCTAAATTTTTACAGTTTTTAATACTTAAATTTTAGGGGTATCTTTTAAATCATACATATTTTATAAAAATTGAAAACAATTACTATATGGGAACTCATTAAATTAAATTTGCAGTCAATTTTTAAATAAAAAAACTATGTCTTGGGTTTTAATTTAGGATCTTCCACCAGATCATCACGTGCTTCGTAATCAAAACTAATATTTTTGTGTCAAACTCTGTGACGTGGCTGCGTCACCTCCAAGTTAGCAGGGACATAAATCTCATCGGCCAGTTTTTTTGCATCACAGAGCATTTCATCAAAAGCCACATCCGATCGAAGGTCATTAAAAAAATCCTTACGATTCCTTAAGAGTTGCATAACCGATGGTAGATGGTAATCTTTTGTTTGCAATAACTTGCCTATTGGATTTAGGTAATTTTAGATTTTATACCAAATAATGATGGAACAGAGGAACTTGAATTCTTTTTTGATAGAATTTTATAATCGAGAGGCCTCATTTCTTAAAGAGTTTCCAATTTCAGCATTATTATGAGCACTAAAGAGAGCATCAAAAATACCTCTTAATTCGGCTTTCCCAGCGAGTTGCACTTAGTGGTTTTAAAGTTATGCTCTTTATTTATTGTAATAATATGGTCCAATAAAAAGTTGACGATGAAAAAAATAAATATTTTGGACTGTATTAAAAAATTACAAGCTTCTAAGGATGTTTTTGATATGCATTAATGACCAAATTTAAAGAGTTCCTACAACACGGTACGTTGACTGTTCGTGGACTTAACATCCTAATTCTTAATTGTACCCCTGATTTCTCACCTCTCATGTTGGCTCCAATATTGTAGGCCTACCCCTGTATATCTAGCAAATTTATTCTCAATTTTTTAGTTTCTCAACTATTAAATTTGAAAGATCCTTTCCAGTTTTCTTTCAAATGGAAGGAAACCTAAAAAACTCTTATTCATTTTAACAGTAACTTCATTAGAATTAAATTTTTCAACTCATACATGTCTTTCCAAAAATATCATTCGTTCGATCTTACTGGCCTCAGGGGTGCAATCTAAAGTTATAGAATTATATTTGACTTGTTTAATTTTATGAAAAAGTGTGGGTAGGAGAAAGAAACATCCCAACTACTGTCTTCCGTTTAGTGGAAACGTATCTAGAAGACCTTATAAAAAGTTAAGAAAAGCTCATGAAATAGCATCTGGAAAGGCGGAAATGACTCAAAATACTAATACATCATACTATAATTTACGATCCAGGGAAAAATCAATTCAAGGTGGGAGACAAAGTTCTGGCTCAACTTTCGTCTTCTACTTATAAATCATTGAAAACATGGATAGGTTTATCTACGGTAATTGAAATAACTAGACCTTATTCTGCGGAAGTTGAATTAGATGATGGTGGCATAAGATAACTCCACTTCAACAAATTACGTACCTACATAACAAGAGTGGGACAAAAGTTGGGTTGATTTTCGATCAAGACTCAGATTTTGGGGACCTTCATTGTGGCCCGACAAATACGGCTGTAACATCTATGGGAGATTTTAAAGATCATATAAATAGTGAGTGCCAAGAGTTAGGAGACTTTCAGCGATTGGAGTTATTGAATATTCTTAAAAATTCTCCAGTTTGTTTAATTCACTACCTGGTTTAGCAAAAGTAAAGGGACATAATTTGAAACCGAAACCGGATTTTATCCCAAAGAAGATGCATCCTTGCCGCATATCTATTGCTTTGAAGCAAGAAGTTGGTCATCAGATCAGTATGAGTTATTGTACCCTAAACTCATAGTAACGAGCGAAAGTGAATGGGCACCAACCAATTGTTTGTGTATCTAAAAAGAACGGAAGTATCAGACTAAGTGTTAATTACAGACATTTGAACGGTTACACTGTTGTAGACGCATACTCTACGCAAAATGCAAAGGACCTTCTGTTTGAAATGGGCCAAGCTAATTACATAACCGTTCTAGACTTAACAAAGGGCTATTGATAAATTTAAATGGCAGATGAGGCAAAACCTTACTCAGCCTTTGTAACTCATAGTGGTCATTAGCAGTTTTGTGTTATGCCTTTCGGGATGAAGATCGCCGGGAGTACCTTTCAAAAAGTTATGGATCAGGTGCTAGGGAAACACCGTGCATATTGTCGCTCATATATCGACTATGCAGCAGTTTTCTGCAAATCATGGAAACAACACATAAAACATCTGTGTTGAAGTATTTCAAATGATTCAACGGAATGGATTTAAGATCAACTTGAATAAGTGCAGTATCGCAGGAAAATGGGTGAAGTTTTTAGGGCACGTGGTAGGTTTAGAAAAACATTCCCCAAATCCAGCAAATCAATTTTGAATCCATCGAAAATATGTTTGAACCATAGTGTTTCTCAAACTGTGGGGCGCGCCCCCCGGGGGGTGCGTGATAAATCTACAAGGGGGGGGGCTAGCCTATTTTAAAGTCAAAAACAAAAGATTATTTTAAAAAAATTATTAATTTTTTAAAGAAAGTAAAAAGAAAAAATACATTCTGACAAAATAAAAAATAAAATTCACTTTTACACTGATATAATACTCTTATAAATATACCAGTACTGCGTAATGTATTTTATAGTTAACTTAACATTACTAAGTTAAGAACAAGTTTAATAATTACCAGTGACACCATGGGCTTGTGATAGACAACATTACATACACTTATCTTCATAATTTGTACAGTTTATAACTAATCCCTTAAATGGCGATTAAAAATTAAGCGATTCGCTCCCCAATGCCACCTCGCGTAGGCGAGCGTATGTGGTGTATTGGGAGGGGGGGGGAGTAGAAAAGAAATAAATAAGCAAATCCTTTAAAATAAGTAAATCCTTCGCAAAAACACACACGCACACATTGTCAAGTTCATTTTATTGCTTTCCAAGGCCTTCGGAATAATTTTATGGATAAAAGTTCACAGAAAATTTCGCACTTCGAAAAGACGTATATATACGTCCGGGGCAATTAAAGCACTAGCTGAGAGAGACGTTTATATACGCCAGCGTCACTTAAGATGTTTAAGTCGTATTGTAGGTTTAGCATCAAAGTTAAGCATTATTGAATTCAATACATTGTGCTATTGTATGGAGGGGGGATGCGATGAAAATTATGAGTGAATATTGGGTCGCAAACATTGAATGTTTGAGAAGCACTGTTGTACCAACAACGAAAAAAGAAATACGAAGTTTCCTTGGCTTAACTAGTTACTATGGGGAATATATCTCAAACTTTGCCTTTTTAGTCTTGCCATTAACAGAACTCACCAAGAACCGAGTTCCAAATAAAATCCCTAGGTATGAAGATGCAGAGCAAGCTTTTACAAAATTAAAGGCAGAACTAATAAAAACACCATCTTTATACATACCTTATTTATAAAAACCCTACTAGCTATATATACGGATGCTTCAACGACTGCAATAGGGGCGTGCTTGTCTCAAAATAATGAGGAGGGCAAAGAGAATCCTAATGCATTTTTTGAAATAAACTGATCGAAACACAAACTCGGTAGGGAACCATAGAGCGCGAGGGTTTTACCGTAATAGAGGCAGTGAAGCGCTTCGATCACTGATTTTTTGGTGCTGAAGTTGAGGTGATATTCCGATCACAACCCTCTAACTTACCTAAACCTAACCATTTCTCAAAGTGTCAAACTAACTCATTGGACATTAGCTCTGCAAAGATATATTTCCATTTTATACAGGAAGGGTATAAGCACGGGAATGCTGATGCATTATCCAGGTTGCCTATTCCTGTTAATCAAATGAGGTTTAAGCCAAAGAGTATTTCCCATTTTTGTGTATAATAATTTCTGAAACTGCTGAAGATTAAAACTTTGGCTTCTACATAAACTCTGCTAATATATGTTGTATAATTATTTTAGATATTTTTGTATTTGTGATATGTTTTTGGTAACTGTTTTTTAAATATTTTAATACTTTTGAGTATAATGTTAGTGTTTGTGTAACTTGTATGGATATTAATTTCTAGTTTATTAATTTGATTTGCAAAAATTATTTTTGAGGGAGTTGTATTAGCAAAAGCTCTTTTTACGAGATACCTAAAACAAGAGAGGGGATTATCTCGTTTCTTGCTATGAATGTGATTTGTTTGTTTTTTTAAATTTCTTTTCAGCTTCACCTGGAATGTCGGATGATCTTTTAAGGGGGGGGGGAGGTGTAAGATTTTGAAGTCCATATACGGCTAGAAATGCCACCTGCAAAAGGAGATGGTTAGATTACCTCTCCCCATCCCGCTTGGCGTGGCGGGAAGAGTTCATTCTATGTCTGGGTGTGTAGGAGATTAGACCTGTCGGTGTGTGTGTTTTCTTTAAAATAAATGTTTAAAATTTAGACCCCATGACTTTATTTTATCCGTACCCATTCATAGGATCAATCATCACTCCTAGTCTTATTTGTTGTTTTTTTTTGAATATTTTAAGAAGCTATATAATTCGCAAAAATAATAAAATTATCCAAAAAGAATTAACGTAATAAAATTGGTGGTATTTCTTGAAGGAGCTAAAAGATACATTAATTACTAACTACAAACTCCACTCCATATGGCTCAGATTAGTAAGTTGTGAAAAGATTATTCAGGCAAATAAAATTGTAATAATAAGCATTTATTTTTTTTGTATCAGTTTAGTCTTATGTAAAATAACTTGTTGATTAGGATTCTAAAAAAATTTGGACAAAACTATATGCAGAACAAGAAATTAAATGATATACTATGCATAGCAAATTACCACGTAAAAACATAACACTCATGATGAGCAGAAGCACACTTATCGAAGAGCAAATTGCAGATACACTTATCTTTAGTCGACATAATATGATTTTGGAGGAATAAAAACGTTTTTAAAATAATTATATTAAATTTATTTTATCTTTTATATTTAAAAAATATTAACTAATTGACAGACTGAGAAAAGAAATTAGTTTTTGAAAAACTGACCATACAATTTAACATTTCTTTCTTAATTGCTTTCAGTACACGCACTCCATAGAAAAAACATATATTCCATTTACATCTCTTTGTAATTTTTGAGTTGTGTAAAATAATGTTAGGTCATTTAGCTCTTTATAACGAATAATAGTTTATGCGTCAAATCACAAGAACAAAATTAAAATTTGGGATTGAATTCCCGAAATTGTTATTAATGTAGTTCTTTGTTGAAATCTGAATGGTATACGCTTAGGAATTAAAAAAAAATGTTTAACAATAAAATATTTCAAATAATTCTTTAAATTGTTCATTGAACCACTTCAGAATGCAGTTTTAACTAATATTTATTACGTAAATATTCTTAAATATTATTATTTAGAAAAACTAAAATACTCATTAAACATTTTAGACAAGGTAAAATATGTTTTGCATAGTTCAATGAGGATATTTAAAATTTTTTTATTTCTACGTTAATAAAATACTAAAACTCGATTGTTGCAACATTAAGATATTTTATTTAACACAGCAATATTTCATCACATCCATCTTACTACCTAAAGTATTTAAAAATATCGTTCATTTTTAATAATTGCTTGCACCAAAAAAATTTGAAAATGTAAAATATTTAAATGTTTTTTTTTGTAATTTCTAAAGGGGTGCAGATTGGTTTTTTTTTATCATTACACAGACCAATTCCCTTCCCGGAAGCTGGTATCTCTTTTAGTGCGGCACACATATAGGAGAATACCAATTGCCGTACGTAATTTTGACGTCCAGTTTCC
This sequence comes from Trichonephila clavata, assembly GCA_019973975.1. NCBI lineage: Eukaryota > Metazoa > Arthropoda > Arachnida > Araneae > Nephilidae > Trichonephila > Trichonephila clavata. Next base: position 90,322 of record BMAO01006155.1, on the reverse strand, counting down.
TCCCAAGAGAGAGGCCCACCTGAGTTCTGACGATGTGAACCTGTACTAGGATTTAATTTTACAGATAGCATATCCAAGCCAAACAGACACTCTAAGGACCTTTAACATGCCGTATAATCATACGACATGGCCAATGTCAATTTCCTGCTTCATGAGAATTCACCGACTTAGGCCAGAGTCGAACCCGTAACCTCAGGTGCAGAGGTCCTGTGACAAACCAACCACGCCACACAGCCAGAAAACTATTAAATGTAAGTTCTAAGAAAAAAAAATCGTATAATAATATGCAGAAAAATTTTGTGATTAAAAGGTTAAAATTTTTTCCTTGAATAAATCTAATAATAAAATAGAAGAGGAAATATTAAATTCATGATATGCTTCCATATAAAATTTATTTTAGAGAACAATTAAAGTGCCACAAGATAATGTTTCAACGCTTTAATTACTTTTCTTTACTTATAATTAGCATTTTAATTATAGAAATAAAGGAACAATGCTAAATAAAAGAAAATACTTTATAATATGTCACCTTTCAAATAATCAAAACATGAATTTCGAGTTGTCTTTTCTTTAATTTATAGCTATACGAAATTAATACAAAAATTGCGAAATAATTATTCTATACATCACGTTATTAATTGAAAATCTTCAATTGTTTCTTCCATCAGAGAAATGTTAGCTAAACTTTCCCCTTTAAACAGTATGAAACTGTGAACATAACAAAATCTAAATAACACACTCTGTAGCTTACTTACTCTACAATATATGAGAGAAACAAAAACCTCACCATTATCGCCTTAAATTATCTTTCATTCTATCGTATTTCAGACAATGCTATAATCAATCTGAGAAACAACAACAACAAAAAAACCCCACACCGTTATCGCCTTAAATTACTGTCATTCTATCGCATTTCAGATAATGCTATAATATATATATATATATATATATATATATATATATAAATCTTAGAAACAAAAAAAAACTTCGCCATTATAACATTAAATTATCGTTCTATCATATTTCATATAATGCTTCAATCAATCCAAAAAAAACAAACATTACCATTATCGCTTAAATTACATTTCACTCTGTCTTTTTCAGATAATGCTATAATCAATCTGACTAACAAAAAAAACCTCACCATTATCGTCTTAAATTATTGTTCATTCTATCGTATTTCAGATAAGGTCATATCAAAATTAAATAAAGAAATGGAAAACCAAAGAAAATATATTAGTAAGGAAAACTAGATATTAAATACATCAAAATCAATTTTTTTCTGTTCATTTATAAAATATAAGAACATTCTAAAAATGATTGCATTTTAATAGCATTTTGTTTTGAAAGTTTATTTATGATGGATAAATTAGTTTTGGCGCTAAAAATTTTAAAGAATTATTTTTTCCCAAATATAATACTACTTTAAAACACGACCAATTTTAATTGTTCAGAATTCCAGAGCAATTCTACAACAACAAACATACATTCTTGTAGCAGAAAAATAGTTAATGAGCACATACTTGGATTAGGTAAATTTTAAAATTTTTTTCAAAATAGTTTTTAGAAAATCAATGCAACCATTATAAGAATTTTAGCTTACAAACATCTCTTATGCAGCGTATCTATTAAAAATAAGACAAAACTTTATCCCTTTGATTAAATATAAATCACCATTTCAAGAGTTGCAGGAATCTGAGGAATTGCAATCATGTATAACTAACATTTTAAATAAAACAAGATATCAATCATTGGCATGGCCAAGTAATTTTAGCGCGTTTTTCACATGTTGTTTTTTTCAATGTTGCAACTAATGAACTTTTATTAACAGAAAGTAGTACTATACTTAAAATTTTTTTTTAAAAATTAAAAAAAAAATTTAAATTTATTAAATTTAAATATAATTCGGCTCATCTAGGGCACAAATGCAACCAAATGTTGAAAACCCGAGATCAATCGGTTGCTTATTGGCTGAGAAAAAGGTACGACAAAATATGGAACGAAGACGAAAACGAAATTTGTGTCCTAATAGCGCTTTTTTTTACACAACGTGAAAAACGCGCTAAAAATAACATGATTTGTTTTGCTAATGAAGGAATATTTCACTGACAATCATACTGTGTGGAAATGATTGTAGTTTACATGTCTCTCTATTGTGGTACTTTTAAAGAACATACTAGTCACCAGAAAAAATGAAAATTGTATATGTTTATCAATAATAACGCATACATTTGAAATGTAGGCTATGTGACAAACAAAATCCGTCTTTCTTAATGATATACACGAACACTCTTCATGGAGATAAATAATATGAATTCTCTCTCGTCAGTTAGCATTTGAACTGTCAAAGAATTTTCTATCGACCAAGTAGTCGAAGTTCAACAAATGTTCTTTTAAAATAATTAAGTGCAGAAAAGTTTGATAGGAAGATTTAATAAAAATGAAGTGAGAGAGAGATGGAGAAGTTTACTAAAACTTTTGAGATTTAAATGAAACAGTTTTCCTATACTTTATTTTTAGTAAAACATTTTTTGACGATGATATTTTTTCAACATGTGTGGCTCTTTCGAAGGTCGCTAGAAAATTAAAAAAAAAATCACTGAACGCTTGTCAAAGATTTACTGACATGTTCTTATTAAGATACAAAAATTTTTAATTAAAAAAAGCCCCACTTTAATTAATAAAAACACTATAAGTTGTCTATATCATTAAAAACCAAAACAATTAAAATCAGATATTTTTTCAGGAGACAAATGTTTTTCTTTAAATTAAAGGCTCTTTGTTTTTTTTTTACGAACAATTTGATGATTAAATGATAAAGTACTAGTAAGGGTAATGTTGTATTTATCCCCTCCGTAAAAAAGATGACAAAAAAAAAAAAAACCCCGAAGCAAAATTGAAAAAAAAAAGGACATTTTATTTTTATTTTTACATAATTATATTAAATCCCTATCACAATAATAAAAATTTGTTGGTGCAAAGGTTTTTGCTGAAAAAGGCCCTTTTTGCAAAATCTTCGTTGCATTATGTTCTGAAGCACTGTATGCGTAATGTATCTCTTAACATGGGTTTTAAAATTTTCTAAAAAAACAATCTATTAATCTTTTTCCAAAAGTGCATCCATATAAACATCAGACAAACATTTCGGATAATTTAGAACAACTAGGAATGGGGTTGAGTTAATGAAAGAAAAGTAAAGCATGAAAATTATAATAAAATATTTTGTTTAGTATTTTATACGATGTATTAGAACAGAGATATTCTTGAAGTACTGTATGATGATATTTTTTGTCTGATTTCATAATATAATTACTAGATAATAAGAAAGACAGGCTGTAAAAGTAAAAAATTCTCTCTCAAGTACTAAGTGATCGTAATAATGATTGGTAAATTAGGGAAAATATAGCACAGATAAGTGTTAAAGCCTTAAACCAATCATGATAACTGATTCATATAGGGTTTCAGAAAAATGTATCAATATAAATTTAATATAGATTACACAGATACATAGATAGATATACATAAATTATTAATAGTAGGAGGAATGAACACCAATACTTTAGTCAATCATAAGTGTTGTTTTCGGAAGTTATAAACATGAATATAGAATCAGCACAAAAGTTACACATTTTTCTTCAGAAAAATTGTAAAAATTAAATGTACTCTTTACATTATTACAGTTTTTAAATTAACGTTAAATGCTATATCATTGAAATTTTAAAACCGTCAGCAGTGTGTTATTATCTTATGCACAATTATTATTATTGCTATTATCTATAGAACGTTTTTATTTTTAAACCTCCGATCCTCTTTCTAGAAGAAAGATTTTAAATACAGCCTACATTAAAATGAATTTCTTTACTAAAAGCAATTTTTTAAAAATATTTCCTTAGGCTTTAATTTTTCATTAGTGACTTAGAGCTAATCTGTCAATTTTAAGAATACCGAAGAAAATAATACTTTTAGGCAAACCTTACTGCCTTTTGTATTTGCTGTGAATCTAAAACTTCTTTTTTTAAATTTCAAAAAAGAAGCTCTTATATTTATTATCTTGCCGTGATACATTGTATTCGTGAGTGCAACTTCATAGAACTTGCTCGTAATCCAAGACATCAATCAAATCCCTTTTATGGCAGGTGCGCTTTTGCAGTCTTGGGATAAAATAACTCAGTCCTTATTGTTCCAATGATAAATCGTATTCTTTTTGAAATACCGTTTCAAAGGGAAGAGACAAAGAATATTTTTTTTTAAAAAAGAAGATACCATTGGAACAACTGAGAGGTTTTGGAAAACAAGAACTCTTCAATTTTAATAGGTTTGTGTGCATTTTAATATAACAGCAAGGAAAGTTTTTCAATTATATTTATCTCCACTAAGGAGATAAATAATTCAATGTCTGCACTGAACAGTGATTTATATCGTTCAAAGGAAATTGAATTGAGGAAAGTTTGTACAGATTGAAGTAATCCAGTGAAGTTACACCTAAATGCCAAAAATAATGAAAAAGCAATGCGAAAAGATATAAATAGTAGAAACATCACGTAAGAAATGTACTAGTATAATTGAGAAATGCACTGACAAAACTTTGTTCATTGCTGAAGTGATTAATGCAAAACGCTTTTTTACATGATTATGACAGTATAGTAGCTCTCAAAAGTGCTTATGTACTTGAAATTTTCTATTAAATGTAATGCTTCGACTAATAAAACTAATACACAGAAATTGTAATTTTTTTTAAATACCTGCAACTTGTTCTTATTGGAATAGCATAATCAATCTTTAAAACATAATATAACTATTATTTTGGAATATTTGTAATAAATAAAACTCCTAAAAATTGCGTTATAAAAGTCTTCGTACTCTTAAGAAAAAATCTCAGGATAGTTTTAACTACTGTACTTTTCTTCTTAGTAGGATATCGCTTAGCTTCCGCAGCAACGTTTAAGCGCATTAGTGTAGATTTTCTCAAAATTTTTGTAATATTTGCATTCATGTTCCTCCATTCTTCTGTGATTATTGTTTTTAATTCACATCTTGTTTTTTATATCATGTTTTCTTACCATAACTTCAAATTTTCACCGAACATGTTCTACATTGCTTTAATCAGGGATTTAGGAAAGTTCTTTCAGAATTTGGGGCATTTAGTAGTGTGCTTAGGGTCATTATCTTGTTAAAATATGACATTCTCTCCAATACCCAAATTTTGGGCAGATAGTTTTCAATTGTCGCATTAGACTAACCACCAAACCGGAACATCTGCTCATACACCTCACAGTCCAAGGTCACGAAAATTGAGAAGGGTACAGTAAGCCTTGGCCTTTATGGACTGGTGTGCCACTGAGTTAAGTTTTACTTTAATTTCAAATTGTCATTTAAAATATTTCAATAAAGCTCATGATTCACAATATCATAAAAAATACCACATTACCTAATCCTAAAGCCGATTTACACCCCCACACAAAAACATTTCAACCTCATGATTCACTTTTCCGACTAAATTCTTGGGATTAAATTCCTCGTTTCTTCTTCTCCAAAATGCTACACACCAGTCAGAACTAAAAATGCTGAATTTGCGGTCTTCCCAGCCAATTTTCTGTCAATGTTGAATGTTCTGAAACTTAATTTAAATTTAAAATCATTATACTTTAATTTTTCTTCATTGAAATTTTTATATTATTCCGATCTGTGAAAGCATTGAATAGAGTTATTTATTTAAATCCACTTCAAGCATCAACTGAAGGGAAGATGTATATAGAAGAATTAAAAATTGAAGAGACTGGGCACGACATAGGCTTCTTTTATCTGATTTCTTTCATAAAGTATGCTTTCAAATTAAAACCCTACAGTACTACACTTCAGTCAAGGACCTTAGCAATGGGATTTTCTATCGTGCAGGCTGTTGCCAATAACATTAATTCCTTGACATATATGGCGAATGAGATCCGTCATTCATTTCATTTACCATTATAGATTTGTATATCTCATCGAGATGTCAAGAACTCTTTCCGTTGAATCTCCCCCTTTTCTAAGAAAGTACCCATCATTTTAATACTATTTGAATGTTAAGGGGTTAAAATTAATATACACACATCATTTTAGACATTATTTTCATCATTATTATCGCCCCCCCCATCATTTATCATTCTATATATTATTTCAGCATACATCAAATATTTTTACTTTTTAAAAATCCTAATAATAAATTCATGTTTCTTAATTTATTAAAAAACAAACAATGACATTATGAATTTTGCAATTTTAATGATTTCGTGAATTTTTATACTAAGATCGCTATTATAAATGGAAAGAAGATAGTTGTTCCCACCCTTCACTCCCATGTCATTAAACTTATAAAAATAAACTAACTGAGGACTTGGAGAGTTGATAGTCAAACCCTAACACTGCCTTACCTAATTATCTAAACCTAATCCCCACTCATGTTACGTTATCAATTTATAACAATGTGACGGATCTATACGGTCTTTTACTAACCTCTTCTATTTTTCTTAAAGCAATTTATTTATTTCAACCAATGTTCACCGAGAGCCGGGCGTGATTTATGTAAATAAGATATATTATATAAGTTCGGTTTTCGGGAGTTGAGAAGTTAAGTGATAGGAAGTGAGAAATCAAGTGAATTAAAGATCGAGAAGTCGACACGAAGTTGTTGACAAGTCTACATAGACGGATACGTGTGGATGTACGCGAAAAGAAGCGGATTGAAAATAGTGAAATTCATTATTACTAAACGTGGAGTCTTCACCAATTCCTCCAGCCATTAAAAGGGATTGAAGTCGTCATGAAGGAACAGCCGCTGTAAAATATAAGGTCAGTGATTTTGTTTAAGCAATTCAGATTATTCGCACGTGGCGTAGCTGTAATTGTGCGCGTTTAAGCTTTCCTAGATTCAGTTGAGAGAGAGAGAGAGAGAGAGAGAGAGATTCTGTATTATCCGCTAGTATTGATTCCCCACTTTATTACTCCATTCTCAATTATTTGTCTTAAATTGATTTGTGTTGTGTATAAACGTAATTACTGATAAGTATCAATAAATATGGTTGAATTGTAATTATGTCTTTTGATCACTTAAGTCCGCCTACACATCCAGCAGGATTTTCAGATAGACAGGAAGGTATTAGTGTAAGGGGTGGCCTTAGGTCACCACAACAAGCCATAGCATACTTATTTGCTTTTACTAAGCAAATTTGAATGAATTTATTTTTATCCTTCTCTGTATTTTTCTTGTACGATATTTTCTATGAATCTTTTACATTCCTTTGTTGTGCACAGACATGAGGACCTTTCCAAAGGGCCCTGATGTGCTTAAAATCTTTTAGAATGATCTCGGTCTCTTTAGGCGTTCCTTAATAATCCTTGTACAGTTTCGAACGGTGACCTTAACAATCATTCGATCAAATAATCGAAAATCTTTTATGATTTTGCAATATTTTTTATTGACGTTTGTCAAAAAGTTTTTCACTGTTAAAAAAATACAGTTTTATCCAGAAGTGGGATTCGAACCCACGCTCGCCAAATGTAAATCAGAAATCTACTATTCGGCGCTCTCTCTGTCCGCATATTGCACAGCTTAGTTTCGTGGGATATTCTCCCACGGGTAAGGTTTATACGTATATTCAATATAATACGAACATATTAATTATACACAACAACTTTAAATTAACTAACAATAGGCACCTAATTTGAAAACATGCTCAGAGATTTATATTGAAGAGAGAAGCGGCGATTCGCATGAGTCTGATGCCATAACCACTCGGCCATTCTAGACATGCCCTGATATTCTCATTTGTTTTGTGAGTATATTTGATTTTATGTGTGGGAAGTGTGTGAGTGAATATTAACGTCACATATTCAGCTATACTACGAGGGCCTTTTTATGTATGGGTAAATTGAGGCATATATTCTGAAATTTTCAGCATGGTTTTCATGTCAAGTCTACGCAAGAAAGGCCTAGTATAATCGTAACAATTCTGTAAAATGCTGAAAATCACTTTCTGTAATTTGAAAAATTTATTATTCTTTTATGTTTTTTGAATTTTCAATGTATTCTTTTTTATTATATAGTATAACTTAAATCCTACAATATTTTTCTTCTTCTTTTTTTTGATTATATCTTTTACAATATCTTTTGCCTCGTTTTGTTAGTAAATAAAATTTCTCCACCAAAAACATTAGCATAATAATTTTTTTTATCAACGTGTCTGCCCCGAATTTGCTTAATATAAAGTATTATATTATATGCTTATAGTAAACAATAAAAAACAACTTTAATTTAAATAATAAATGGAAGAGTATTTTTATTCCTATTTTGTGGCATTATTTTGAGAAGAAATCATGCTTATATATATATATATATATATATATATATAACACACACAAAGAAAAGTTGCAATTTACAATTCAATAAATCATTCCATGTTTACCAAAAATGAAAAAATAGGCCTGTCAGAAATAAGTCTGATGTCATTTGACAAAGGTGGAGTCAAAGCCCTTTTGGAGGTTGTTCTGTTATTACGATACAATTTTAAGTATTTGGCTATTGTAAAAATTAAAACGAATGCTATATTGTCATTTTTACTTTGACCTGATTGATTAAAATGTGTGTGTGTTTACAACTTTTTAAAATCTATAAAATCCCTGTGCACAAAAAACTGAAATGTTGATGAAATTACTTTTTTTTTATAGTTTATTAAAAAAGTCAATCTCATTACAACATTTGGTTCCACAATAAAATGTTGCAATCATTTTACATTCCAATTATTGAGCATTGTGGAATTTCAAAGGAAAAAAACCCCCATATTTTACATCTTTACTTTAAATTAATTTTAAGTTTTTCCAATAGTAGTTGCATGTGGCAAATACTAAACTTTCTCTCCTTTTTGATTTAAAGGGAAATAAAAATGGATTTTACTCCAAACCTTTTCCAACATTTAGGTATGAACTAATTTTGTCTTACATAGTTTTGAAGACAAATTGTTTTCTTAAATAAATGGTATGTTTCTTAAAAAATTTGAATTAAAATGAAGAAAGTAGAAGAGAAAAAATAAATAAACAAGCCATATAAAATATTTTATGCCCTTTTGGACTTTTTTTTGTTACATCAGATGTATTTTACAGTGATACAGATTTGCATCCATTAACCCCTTCTCTGTCGGAATTTTTTACGAATTTCTGACCCAAAAAAGCATGCTTTTTAATGCACAAAATTAATATATACTATATCCTAAAGAGTGAAAAAATTCAAATTATTTTTATCAGTAAACATTTTTTACTGGTATTTTATTTGGAAAATATGTGATATTCACTAGTTTTCAGTTTTCTCTGCAATGTACCTTTCTTTGAAATTTTTAAAAGTACCCTGTGGTAATAAAAATATTTTGGAAAATAGTACCGTAACGTTAAGACAGTATTGTAACAGTTGCAACGTTAAAACAGTATATCCTTGTAAATCATAGTGTATTACAAAACTGAAATCATGTATTACATATTGTTTTTTACTTACTTTGTCACACAAGAATTTGATGATAAATATCAGAAGTATCTAGAATGGTTTTCTACTTGAAACTTTAACAGAGATATCACACGAGATGTATTAGATGTCATTAATATTATATTTCAGGCGGGAAATTTCATTGGGATAGTTGTGAAGAAAGTAATACTGGTTGTCCATCTCGTATAAATACTCAGAAGTACAAAAATATCTCGAACATTAAAAAGACGCGTAAGAAGTGATGAATTCAGTTTCAAGGATGGACTTTTCTTTGCGCCACTGCAATGCGATAACGACAAAATAGACACAAAAACGCAGAATGTATGACATGCGACGCCCGCAGATAAGAGGTTAATTGGCTGGTGTATGAGAATTTGCCCGAGGGACACGTGAGGGCCCTTAGTGACGAAACTCTTAATTTTGAAAAATGGTCCGACTACAATTGAGTTTCAGTACCTTATTATCCAAACTTCAAAATTGTACTACACTAGGTTTTAATTATCTACTCCTGTTAACTTACAAAGATTTTTATTATTCCATTCAGAACTTATTTAATTGTTTTTTTTCTTCAAATCCAAGCTCAAGTGGGGCTCGTGACCTTGATCACGTGGTCAAGGGTTTGCATGAAATCTTATAAAAGAATATCTAATGGGGCAATCGCCAATTTAAGAATTCAATATTGGCAGCAAAAAATTTAATTCGTTTATACTGAATTTCAGTTACAGTTATTGCGTACTAAGTATACCAATGTACCAATATGATAGTACTTGCAGAGAAAATACATAAATAACTCCTAATTATAATAAATCTTTTTGAAAAATTGAAATATATTACTATTTGCAGGTTGTAAGGGAACAAATTTTTTAAAAAACAAAGTATGGAAAATAAGATTTTTTTTTGTATTTTGAGCATTTAACTTGGTAATATTAATTTGTCTCAAGAAAATAAAAATGTAAAATTTTAATGTACACTACCATTATAGTATTGTAATTATTTCGAACGTATATACATTTTAAAATGTTTTACTAAAAAACATCACCTTTTCTGAATTCATTGGAAAAAATATATTTACAAAGCATTTTCAGACAGAGAATGTTTACTAAGTGGTTTTGAAAAATGCATATTGTTTTTTATCACTTTTCTTAAAAAGTTCCAGACTATATGTAAACAGAAATCTGTGTCTGGACAAAAATATTTGAAATCCATATTCAAATACAGTAGAAAAAAATAACTACTTGAAAAGCTTTTTAGATAATATGCGGTTACATTGCTAAGTGAAATATGCATTTTGTATGACTACAATTTTTAGATGTCTGTCTCTGGTTTAACATTGGCATGAATAAGAAAAACAATATTCGTCGCTTAAGCGAAAAGAAAATTCAAGATTCATGCAAATGGAAAAAAAGAAAAAGTTTTTCTAAATTCTTTTATTTGTAAGTATCTTTGTGAAAGCCGTAAGAAATTATTGTGCGGAAAACATTTTTAACGATTCTTATTTCTTAAAGTGTTTCGTTACTTTTCATCAATTTAATTTTTTAATTCATTCCAAATAAATTTTTTTGGATTGAAAAAGTTTCCAATTTAAAACAGATTTTTTCATAAAAGTTCGTATTTGTAAAATACAATAATTTTTATAGAGTTCTTTCCAATCATTATTCGTAAAATATTACAAAAATACTACGTGGAATTTTAAGCATTATTTGCTTTTTGTATATACATATAGATTTCATTTTAATGTAGTTTTGTTCTTTTTAAAACTCACAGTAAATATATTTTAATATATAAGCTCGATTAAAAAGAAAAAAAAATCAATAAATATTTAATATCAAACGTGTCTTATAAATGTATAGAAATTATGTTTATACAAAAAAAAATCACCTTAAATTAGTATTCTATATTTATAAGTGAGTTAGTGAGTGTATATTAACGTCACAATTTGAAGATAGGCTAGAGAGAGTTTCGTAGTGGACCTCATAATTTTCAACCTCCGTCAAGTGACTATCATGACGTTTGAGCGGGCACTTGATTTTCTAACTTTCATACAAAGTTTGAAGTTGAATGAAACCTTTGATCCTTATAAATTTAATGCGCCTTAAGTCATGGACACAGCGAATATTCTCCATATTTTTTTACATGTTTTACCTATGTGAAGTAACCATGGGATGTAGAAAAAAACAGAAGCAAAAGTATGAACACGTTGGAAAACATTAAAATAAAGTTAAAAAAACTAAATAATATAATAACAGAAAAATAAAACAATTTTATGTTGAAAATTTAATTTGGTTCGAAGTTAATTTTTGATTAACTGTAATCTGTAAAAGTACTTACTGAAATTAAAAGTAAACTAAGAAACTAAAAAGGAAAAATAACGCATTGAAATAAATGAAACATTTTTATAAAAGTTTCTCTGAAATGAAAAAAGAAATTAGATTAAGACATAAACATGAAATTTTCTTTCTTTAACAAGCCTTCCTGATTTTTATGAGAGATTTAATTATAAAAACATATTGTGTGTATAATTTTAATAAATCTGAACAAAAATATGCTTGGGAATAAATTTGATAAGAAAAAGTAAGAATGCAAAATAATATGAAAACAAAACAAACAAAGTGTGCATCTAAGTTTCTTTCCTACACACGAATATTTTGATTTCTTTATTACTATTCAATTATGTTAAGAAAAGTAATGTAATCTATGAAAATAAATTCTAAATCTCTATGTTTTAGATATCGAGAATATCTAATTTCTTGACGTATGACTACGTTCTTATTTTTCCTTGTTGAGTTAATATAATAAACTGGAGAGTCAATTCATTAAAATGGACTTTGACATGCCATCCCAACAGTGTAAAATAGATTATATCATATCAAGTTACGTTCAATAATTATCTGTATCCAAAATTTGTTAGTTTCAGATTAAATCAGTTTATTGTAAATGAAGACCGGAATTACAAATTGAAGTTATCAAAATCAGGGACACATCTCTCTCTCTCTCTCTCTTCATTCGACACCTGAACCCCACCTCTGATTAAATTTGAATCCAATGCTCATAAATGAAATAATCAAATTGTCCAAGATAACACTTCATGGAGGTAACGATATCATTTAATTCTTCGATCCCACACACAAATTGGAATTTCTCTCTCTTTCTCTATATATATGCGTGTGTTCGAATTCTCTATTTAAATTTTCTGTTGACATATTTTATTTGATTTATGATGGTCTTGTGAAACCTCCAAGGCATCGCGTGATTGGCTAAAATCATTCTTTGCGTCAGTAAATCTATTTTAGAGCTCATTTGTTCTTTCGAGACGTTAGTGGAGGGGGAAGAGAAGTGAGAGGCCCCTGACAATCCGTAGGTTATTCTCCCTCAAACTTGGGATGGAACCGAGCAAAATCTTATTGTCACCTGTGTGGTACGCAAAGCTACGACTAACGACAAGGGTAAAAACCTAGCCCCTTACCGCGAAGAACTTCTTGGGCCTTTACCTGATGTTACACAATAGCAACAGGAGGGATTTTATGAGTCGAAATAAGCAAGGACAGATATGTTATCTGATTTTAATATATTGTGAATGATATTTTTATTCTATGTGGTGATAACAAAAACTACCCAAAAGCAATAAATATATTTTATTTGGACGAAGTATTACATTTCATATTTTCAGGTGTTTTTCCTTCTTTCCTTAAAATTGGTTAAATACATAGCAAACTTATTTTTGAATGAATTCAAATCAATTTTCAGAATTAATATTTTTTTTCAAATCAATAATGTTATGTATAATAACAAATTAATATGTATTTTCCTTAATTAAGGTATTTTGTTAGTTATAAATAATTGTATACCGTTTAATACTGCTTTGATTTGTCATTTAAATTCATGATGTAACTGAATCTTTCGAATTTGAAATTTTTAAGAGTTTATTTTGATTGAATTGTTTCATATTTTTGGCTTAGTTGATAAACAACACAAATATTGATATCATCATATTTCTGTTTTAACGCCTAATATGTTTTATGTTTTAGTAGCAGTAATGACCTTCATGTGCTAAATTGTTTTCCATATTTACCAAAGATAAAGTTAACCAGCTACAAAAGAGACTTAGTAATAACATCATTCAAAGACTATTGATATGTAGTAATTATCATCAAAATAAATCATAGTAATACATCAGTCTAAGAAATGTTGTATTAAAATTTTTTTTAAATATAACATAATGATTTCATCTTTAATTTCGATTTTTTCCTTTCCCATTGATTATTTTCCTACGTACAGGTTATTTGAAAATAAAAAAGTCTCACATTCTTTGCTAAAGGAATTTTGTATAACGCAATAAACAAAAAACAAAATTTGTTAAGTTACTATGATGCCGTAAATCATGAATAGTTTGAAAGAGATCGAAGTAAAGTTATAGAAGCTTCGAATGAATAGTTTCAGTTAGAAATAGAACACAACAAGCAAAACAAGATATTTAGGCAAAGTAACCATAAATCATCCCTAGAAGAAAAGAATATATAAATAGAATTTATAATAAAAGTCATAACGAATATAAATATTAGTTTTTGCCAAACTAAATAAAATGAAGGAGAAAATAATATTTTATAATAATTCTGATTTTTCCTCGTGTCGGAAATAAAAATGTGCATGATGTGTGTTGCTGTAACTTGTAACGATATCTTAAGAAAATTAAAAAAAAGGGCGGAATGTGTTTCTTTGGAAGGGGTAAAACTTGAAAGCAAAAGAGTATATGCCCATTTTTTTTCTTATTCTGCGTTTATACATAATTATACTTGGTTTTCTATTTATACTTAACTTAATTTTTTGAGAAATTTTTTTGTAAAACTCAGTAGCACTTGGCAACGATTCAAGTTTAGGAATTCCAGAATATATTTATAATGTTTTCGGAACAAAAAAGAATATTTTTTTTACAAAAGATGTTTAAATTGTTCGAAACTCATAGAAATAGCTCCTAGTCCGCGTGTCTGAAAATCTTCAATGGAAATAAACTTAAAAGGAACAATTCGTTTACTGTTCTTTATGTACTTGATAAGTTTGTTTCCAAAAAAGAGTAAAAAAAAAAAAGCCATACGAGTTCGTTACGAGAGTAGCAAGGGTATCCACTTAATGCCACCAATACCTAAGCGCCTTTCGTTAAAACTCTTTCACGGATATGACGCAAGTCACGTCCCTCCCCACTCTCTTTTCCTCCCGTTCGCTATCTCCTCACTATGGCGACGTTTCGGGGGGATGGGGGGGAATCACTACTTTCGTTCGCTTTTTCGCTGTTTCGCAAAACTGGGCAAATTTCCAATTCACTCCCGTGCCCCCAAAGAAGTTTCACTTCAAAATAAACTTTTCTTCAAAAGAACAAAAAAAGATGGACCAATAGATTAGAATTCTCGTCACCTTGTTCCATACATTGGGACACCGATGACGAAGAATAAGTTGCTTGACAGAAGATCTATTTCACCCCCCCCCCCTCAAGCTCGTCATTATATTCCACCATAACTTCCTCTCAGGTCTCAACAATCACTTCTATCATCAGTCTGTGTGCCGCGGTAACTTAGTAGTTATGTTCACAAATTACTGGCCGACGAGTCATAAATTCGAGCCCTAGTGTCACTGAAGATCTTCCGTGAAGAGAGACTGATGCGCATCACATCTGTTGTGGCTCACAGTTTTCCCATTGAGGTACCAACGCAAGTGTCGTCCTTGTCGAGGTACAAAATTAATAGGTCCGTCATTAATTTCCATCGTGTTGCTTTGTGCGAAAATCATAAACACCCACTCACTGCCGGTCCTCAAATTCTTTCATCATTTGGTCTGTTCTCATGTTATTTATCTTTCTGCCAGTTAGATATGTTATCGCTCTGTCCTCACGCTTCGTCATGCCTTGCCCCTCACTTCATCATTACTCTGTCCAAGCGTTTTGCTAAATATCTGTCTTCATTTATGTGCCCACGGTGATCTCGTGGGCAAGGTCACAGGCTCGTAGCTGGCGTGTTAATAGTTCGAGCCTATTATCTCTAAAAACCGCAGTGTATAAGGGGCCGATGCATATTAAATCTATAGAGACTCAATGTCGTCCCGTTAGTGTGATATGGAAATTAGTAGAGGTATTGTCAGACCATTTGACTCTGGTTCAGATTTTCGAGGTTGATTTACAGAGTGACGTTAATATAGCTTTCACTATCTGCCTTCATTTTTTGTTACTGCTCTGCCCTAACGCCCTTTCATATCACTCTCAAATTCTTTCTCTCAATAAAAATTATGCTTTTGAAAGGCATTTTAATAGGAATTCTGAAATTACATCATTATATTCTTTCCTCATATTCGTTACGTTGATCATGGTAAACCTTGATACTCTGTTTGGTTGTGGTTTCACCGTTCTTTCCTTTATATAGCTATGCTTACTTTGAATTATTCTTTGTAGCCTGATTTTTTCCGTCTTTGCCACTTATCGGCAGATTTGTTCAAGTCTAGTGTAGGTGATTCTCCAATTTGATCTTATGGTCAATGTAGCACTGCCACTATCAGGTTGAACTCTTGTTTTGGTCAACTTGAGGGTTCGGTTCCTGATGTTATTGAAGAACCCCCGTGCACATAAAATCTGTCATAATTCAAAGTTCTCGATTTGGTGTGGTGTAGAAGTTGGGAGAGTGGAATACTGGATCGGGTATCGTCTTTGTCACTTGACTGTGGATCATAATTACAAACTTCGTTTACTGTAGCACTTGTGATTTCTTTAAGTACGATGTTAATATGCACTGAACATCTTAAAATTTTTTTAAATCATTAATTTCTCCTCTGAGTCTCTCGAGTGTCATTCGATAACCTGGAACAAGTCAAATAATTATAATTAATTATACATTCGAATTATTATGAATTTCCTCTAAGAAACTTAAAAATATCTCAGTGTGCTTTTAGTATCTAAAAAGTTGTTAATTCTTTTTCAGAGTCTCTAGATTGTAATTAAATCTCTAGAATGGGTAATTAAATAAACTCCAATAATAGTTATTATTTATATTATATTCGAATTATACCCGTTTCCTTTAAAATATATCAAGAAAACTGATTGAAAAAGGAATTTATATAGATGGCGCTGCTATTCGCTTACCATACTTATATAATTAAAAGGAAATTCCTTTATATATATAGAGAGAGATATTTATATTAATGTTATGTAACAAGTATATATTTAAATTAAATTTAAAAGTACACATGCACAGATTCCTATTGTAAATAGTACCACTTTTATAATGAAAGAAAATTCATATATATTTTCCTTATTGATTTCTTTTTGCAGGTGTTTTTCTTGTAGCTGGAGTCTTTGCAAAAATTTAATATGTATACTTATGTATACATATATATATTAATTAAATTTTAAAGAATTTAAAAATACTCAGTCTTTAAAATTTGGTGGTCAATCAGAGTTGTTTCTTTGAACAAAAGTTAGTATGGATTTGAAAACCTGTTGCCTTGTTCAAATATATTTAAATTAAATATTAAATAAAAGTTTAAAATTTCATGTCTACTTTTCATAACTGCTCACTAATCTCCTATTTGATCAATCAACTTCCTTTAATTCAACTGTGAATTATTAATATATTGTGTCATACTGTTTGCAACCAACATTAGTTTTGTCAAATGGAATCAAGTGAATTGAATTCGTATTCAATAAATTTACAAGCCATTTGAAAATTGATATAAAGTGTTCTAGATCTCTAAGTGTCCTTTCAATAGTCTTCCAAAATTTAATAGATTAATTCAAGATAATTTTTTTTTGTTATAAAAGTTTGTCTTTTTATTTTATAATACAACTTCCAAGTTAAAAAAATGATAAAACGTATTTTCGGAACGTTCATCGTATGGTTTTCAAATTCTTAAACAGCTAAATTACCACAAGATTAATTAAAAATAAATATAATTATTTTATTTAACTCACTATATATATATATCATGAAACTCTTTTAGCCTGAGACATAGATAAAAAGAAATTTCAGCTTGAGATATAAATGAAATAGCATTATAAAAGGAAACGATAAGATTTCTTAGATAACTGCCGCTAAATATCTTGAAAGCGTTAAATTATTCTATGTATAAAACCCTTATTCCCCAAGTTAGCTCCGCTTATTAACGGTAATACTGTTCATTAAATGTAGAAACTCTAAAATTCAATCTCACTTCCAACAGCTATTTAAAATATTACTGACCCCTTCCTCTTAGTTTTTTAAGCTGAGCTCGGGCTGGCAAATGTACCACTTTGGCTCATCCTGAGTGTAGCTCGGGTACTGTGTGAAAATTTACACTGCACATATGGTCTTTTCCGAATTATTTCACATGAGATTTTAATGGTTTTGAATGCTTTTGCAAACTTTTCTAGGTAAGCATAAGAAAAATTGGCATTTTTTGATAAAACCCCGAAATAAAAGGATGTTTGAATGTGTTAAATCAGTGATTCCCAAAGGAGTCTATGACGACCTGCAAGGGGTCCACGTCTGCAAAAAAATAATTTGGGGTCCATGAGGTGTAAATGGGGGTCTATGATAGTGGCTCTTATTATATAAACTAGACCGTGACTTTAAATTTAAAAGAAAATTTAATCAAGTGGAAACTAAATTTTACCTATTAACTAAATTATATTTACTAAATTTAATAGAGTTAATTTCCACTTACAAGGTGACAGCATAAATTTAATTAAAACAAGAACCATATCAGCATTTCTTTCCGGAGTTAAGCTAAAGAAGTATAATGCCGGAGGTCCCGATTTTCTTAGAATGTCACAATCTGTCAGGGCGTTTTAACCTACGTTCAACATTTAAATTCAGGGCCTTTAATTCAGATTTTGAAATCAGGTTTGTGAATGATTTAACTATAGTAATACCACAGTAGTTAATGAATTCATCTGGTCACATTGAAAATAAATGCCCCATTACAATAGGAACTGATCGTAATAAGCACTAACGAAGATCTTAAAGTTTGGAAACGGATATCAGCAATTTTGGTTTTGAAAATGTAAACCTATTATTTGTCCCGAATTATGAAATATAGTGAGAACGTTTTTAATCGTTTTTCTTACTGAAAAGCAGCGCGGTTGCCAATCTCCAAAACAAAAAAAAGAAAAACTTAACATTACTTACATAAAAGGTTTAAGGTTAAAACTGAAAATATCAAAACCAAATGTTAAAAATTTGTAGTACCAGACTCATCCCTCCCTTTAAAATTATTCATTTATTTATTTTATTTAACATTTATTTCATGTATTAATTAACTTTTAATTTATTTAACATGCGCTTTTTAAATTTTAATCACTATAGAATCAATCACAGTTAGAATCACAGTTATTTAATCACATTTAGAAATTTAATTCATTTAAAGTAGTAGTACCAGCTGTAAAAAAGACTTTTAAGTTGATAAATTTGCAAAAATTCAATATTAATTAAGCAGGGGGTCTACCCCAAATCGAAAAACATGGCAAGGGGTCTATGACACAATAAAGTTTGGGAACCTCTGTGTTAAATACTAATACGAGCAATACTAGTACTAATTGTGTGCCTGTTTTATTAGGGTACTTTCAGCAAAATTAAATTCCTAGACGGTTTCGCATCGTCAGAGCTCAGATGCCTCCCCTGGGGAGGTAACTGGGTGTCAAAAGTACTTGCGGGGATTGGTGTACACCTATTAATTAAAAAGAGATACAAGCTTCCGGGGAATGTATTATGTCTACTGAAAAGTTCTGACCGTTCCGGTTACAATCAATTTCAACAAGTTTCCGCGTATTCATTGGACGCATATTTAGCCCTCTTTTTTATCACTGAATGTCTACATACTGACCTAGCAAATGAACTAAATCACAGATGGTTCATGTTAGTATTAAGTGAGAAGCGATCGTTTAACCGCGGCTGTTGATAAAGTTCATTTACGCCACTGTAATTTGTACGAATTCCAACAAGGAAGAAATGCTACAGAGAGAAGCGTGTAGAAATTTATTCAAAGTGTTTGGTGAAGGTACAGTTTCTAATAAAACATGCAGAAGATGATTCAAAAAATTTCAAGTAGGTGATTTCGGCCTTTCTGATAAGCCACGCTCTGGGCAACCATCTTTGATCGACGACGGTACTGTCAAGATCATGCTAGAGAAAAATCCTTTTTGACAACATCAGAGATTGAGGATATGCTTGATTCAGCTCAAGGAACCTTTCGGATCATATTCGGAAGCTAGGGTTTGTGTGGAAGAATTCGAGATAGGTGCCGCAAAACTTAAGTGAGAAGAATTTGAATGATCGAATCATCATATTGCGCGCAAAAAAATCGAATCCTTCTTGGACAGGATCATAACTGAGGATGAAAAATGGATTACCCATGATAACATCAGAAGGAAAAGGGCATATTGTGAACCCGGAAAACCTGCCCCATCCACCTTTAAACCAAAGCTGAGCCAGAACAGAAGAATGTTGTGTATAAGGTGGGACATGCGAGGACAAATAAATTTTGAGCTGTTGAAACCAAACCAAACGCTAAATTTGGAAAGGTACTGTCAGCAATTGGATAAATTAAAAACAGTACTCCAAGAAAAGACTCCCGCGATGTTCAATAGGAAGGACATCCTACTACACTCATGTCCATAAATTAAGGATAATTCAGAATCACACAGAAATTGAACTCTAAAATAAAAATTTCACCTGTAGAATTATCACACACATCTTGAAGAAGAATATGCAAATTACAGGAAACCACCAGATGGCACGGATAGTACGTCACAATGACGAGAGTGTAAGAGAGGGGAATATAAGGAATGGTGGCAAAGAAGTAAAATTGTTCACAAGCGCTTTAAAAGCCTTTCAGTACAATAACCGCATAGTTATGGCACAAAGGAAGCATTTGGATTATTTTTTACGTGGTAGAATTATCGGACGACTGGAATGTGGACGTACCCAGCTGGAAGTATCCGACGAACTTGTAATCGCCCACAGTGTCATCTCCAGGCTTTGGCAACGATTCCAAGATGATGGTAATGTGAGTAGATGTTACAGTACAGGTCGCCTCCGAGTTACAACGCCGAATGAGGACCGGTATTTGGCAGTTACTGCCAAAAGAAACAGACGGAGCACAGCATCAGACATATCTCGTCAGCTCTCTTCAGCTACTGGTACGACAGTTTCAAAGCAGACCGTGTACGGACACTTAGGACACATTGGTCTATATGCTCGTAGGCCTGTCAAATGTGTTCCTTTTACCGCAACTCACTGTCGCCTGCGATTAACCTGGAGTAGAGAGCATGCATTGTGGACACCGCAACAGTGGTCTTGTGTGATGTTTTCCGACGAGTCCAGGTTCAGTTTTCAGTCTGATTCTCGCCGGACTTTCATATGGAGAGCGCCAGGTACCCATTACTACCAAGAGAACTCCATTGAACGACACCGTTACGGTGGTGCAGGATGGCTCGTTTGGGGAGGAAATATTCTTGGTTCCAGAACTGACCTACGTGTTCAGAGTGTAACTATGACAGACCACATCTATCGGGATGTCATTCTGGAACAACATGAGCGTTTGTTTAGGGGCGCCATGGGTGCTGAATTTCTGTTTATGGATGACAACGCCCGTCCTCACCGTGCAAACATTGTAGTCGAATGCCTTCAATTGGAGGATATCTATCACCCGTATGGATTGGCCAGCATACTCACCGGACTTGAATCCAATAGAGCATGTGTGGGATATTATTGGCCGACGAATTGCAGCCCGTCAACCCCCTCCCACCTGTCTACCGGAACTTCGGAGGGAATTGCTTGATGAGTGGTGTAATATTCCCCAAGATCAGATTGATAATTTGATACTCAGCATGCGTAGGCGTTGTAAGGCCTGTATTGCATCGTCCGGGAGACATACTCCGTATTAATCATCATACTAACCATGTTATACTGTTTTTTGTAAATAGGTTATTTGTTAAAATTTGCTCCAGGGAGTAAAAATCACAATTTTTATTAATTATGTCAAACATATAGCATCTTTTTTGCTCTTTACCTTTTGTTTAATAAATAGACTTTACAAATAAGTCAATTTTGTTTTGCTTCTGTATCTTTCTTTGCCTGAACTTCATTATCCTTAATTTATGGACATGAGTGTACTTCATGACAAAGCTAGGCCACATGCTGCTTTGGGGACTTGTCAGGAAGTCGTAGAGCTAGGCTGGGAAATTCTTTCGCATCAACCATACTCCCCGGACCTAGAACTTTACTATTATCACTTGTTTCTGTCCTTACAAATTTTTTTGCAGGGGAAAAAATTCAAGAACGAAGAAGATATCAGCTCTGGTTCAAATTTTGGCCTCTAGATATAAGACATTTTATTATAAATGGGATGTAAACATTGCCCTCACGCTAGCAAGAAGTCATAAATGATGGTGGCAATTATATTATTCAATAAAGTTTATTAAAGGCATGTAAAATTTATTCCGTTGTTTTATTCTATAAACGGGCAGAACTTTCCTGTAGACCTAATACTAGGTCTGCTAGGTGAAAACACCAACCCGCAGTCAGCCCCATTAGAAACAGAAATAAACAAAATCGGGAGATAAACGATCAATATAGGTTAACTTGATGGAAGTGAATCGATAGGAAGAAATCACAACCTTCAATGAGTAAAGTTCGTACAAATACTGGTGAAATTAATACAAACATTGTTTTCAGTTGAGGAAAAAAATCTAACTATACAATTTTAAAACTTTTTTAAAATTAAAGGTTAGATATGAATCTCATATCTCACAAAACAAAATTTCACTTTTTATTTTTAATAAAAAAAATTTCACTTTTTTCAAAATTATTTGTATAATGATTTTTTTATTCCCATGGAGTGTATGAATTAGATTATAATTGATTAAATATATAATTAACAAATGAATGTTAATCATGTTTCACAATTTCGAGGGATGATAGATGTTTGTGATAATTGGAGTAAATGATGTAGTCTTAGAAATAATTTTTATTATAACATAAACACATTAAGTACCAAGTTCTGAACTTCATTAGTTTTGTTACGATAGTTTAAAAAGTTTTATATTCAGTGTGAAAAGTTTTCTCTCTGTTTTCGATCAAATATGCTTTGCAGTAAAATTCGATAACATTCAACATCTAAGTATCACGCGTTTCATTGGATGTTATTCATGTACCACGAGTTTTTTTCATTTGATCTATGGATAATTATTTATGGAAAATATAAAACCTAAGAATTACTGTTCATTTACTTATAACTACTTTGAGTAGTTATTGGAAATTATAATATACTCTAGCTTTCATAATTATTGAGATTTATTTATAGTTTATCATTCGGATTTATTTAAAGTTTATTTTATTAGAATTTATTTTAAATATTTAGCACATTAGATCAATTTTACTTTGACAAGACAGGGGGAACTATTGAAAAAATAAATATAACTTTTATTCATTGATAATATATGTATAGATAATAATAATAAAGTTTTATATCAGTTTTCTTTTGGCAAGTTTTAATTGCAATTTAGCTTTTCATAATGTTTTTACCCTAATTTTTTGAATTCTTATTTTATATGTTCTTTGTTCAGAGTCAGATCGGGAGCTATGCTGTCAGATATAATAGCAATAGTTTCTTACTAATTTTGACGTATTTTTTGAAACAACAATTATTTAAAATATGAGAAATTGTTTGGTTTTTCATAGGGTTTAAAAATCAGGAGCAATTCCTCAACATATCTAATTATCTAATTCGTAGAGCAGCCAGACGGACAATGCGCAGTGGGATCCCAACGCGTTATCAAACTAACCATTAGGTAATTTATTTTATGAATTGTTTGATTGATTTGAGAAACTTGCCTTGTAAAGGAACTGTATTAAATGCAACTTAGGTTCGTTATTTAAAGAAATCTCAAGTGTTGAATTGGGGAGGATGTTGAGGTTCCAATTGTAAAAGAGGATGATAAGATGTAGTTATAGCAGTAAAAGGAGATTGAACTGTAAGTGAATGAGCGAGTGAGTGAATATTAACGTTGCACTGTTCAGCTACGTGAGGGCTTTTGGCGACGGACCTCGTCATTTTGAACCACGGTCAAGTGAAGAGGACGGACGACACCTGAGTTGGCACTCCCTCTCCCAACTATTACACCACACCAACGGGAGGACATTTGAGCATCTCTCCCCTATACGGTGGGTCTTTAGTGGTAATGGGCTCGAACTCGTGACAAGCCAGCCACGATCCGATACCTTGCCCACTAGGCTACTGCGGCCACGAGTTGTAAGTGAAGAGGTTCAGCTTGTAATTGTAAGGATATTGAGATTATATTTGTAAGAGAGAAGCTTGAGTCTATGAATGTTTATTAAAATTAGGGAATAAGATTAACATTTTTACGAAGAACTCATTGTTACATTGTGAGTTAAAACTTTCATCACCAGTTAAGGGAATCTTTACCACTATTCCTCCCGCTAAGCGCTAGCTAATAAGATATTAGTACATTAAGATTGTGGGATTGAATAAAGGTTTTTGAGTTTTATAATGCCTCTGAGATTTATCCTTAAACACTAATACGAACTACGGGATTTCTTTAAAATGCATTTTTGATTGCCGTAAAATTTTTTTCATTTTGCATCAGATCTTTTCCGTAACGAACCATGAATTCTACATTTAAACTGATTTTTCACATCAGTGTTAGATCATAGAATTCATTTAGATATAAGCCCAATATTAAAATTTCACTTCCGTTAAAAAACTACACATCTCGCACTTCGATTCTCGTAAATTCTATTTTCGAGGTATTTTATCTAGTATTATTTAGAGGGAACGTCGGAGATTTAAGAAAGTGGTGAGCCGTTACGTCCATCAAGCTTGGCTTTCCAGGTTCCCAGATCTCAATCTGTATGATTATTGGTTGTGGAGTTATTTGAAGTCGCAATTCTACTGCGATCGTCCAACCTCTTTAGGGATGCTGAAAGAGAACATTAGACGACAATTTCTCGCAATACCTACAGATATGCTGTACAGAGCTGCTTTAACATTGTCCCTCGACTACAGGTGTTACTGATGAATGACGGCCAACATATTGAAAATTCGTTATAAAGAACATCGTTTACTAATAAAATCAATTGTTACATCAATTATTTCTTTTGTTATGTAAAACACCATGTTTCGCAATTTTTTATTTCTATAAAATGTTATGTCATTTGAAGCATATGTGTCAATTTTTGTCTATTCCTCTACATTATTCCATGAACTATTGAATTTGCAAATGCTAACAGATATTAGATTACATGGTATATGTAAATTTAAAGGTAGCATATATAATCCATACTTGAAAATTTTTAGGTTTTCATAGGGTTAGAAATCAAAGAAAAAAATATGTTTCTAACGGAATTTGTATAAGCCTTTTTTATATGTATTTTAATCTATTACTTTATTTTAGTCTTTTACTTTATTTAAATTTTTTTTATCTAAATGAATTTTTGAAGCTAAAAAAACATAAAAAATATAGGAATTACAGAATAGGTAAAAATATTTAAAATCATTTGTCTAGTAATTCTTTTTTTAAAGAAATACGAATATAACTTAACCATAGCTTGTTTTTTTTCGTGCGATTCTTTGTTTCATTAATTCTGTCTTAGATTTTACTCATTACCTTTTTGAACGATTTTTTTTCTGTTGTAGATATTGTTTTCTGGTTTTTCGTTATCTTTTGATAATTATTCGGTAAAAAAAAAGTAAGTTGTTTAATGCTTAGTTTTTGCGTTTGGAACAATATTGTATTAGTTCTTGAATTGTAAGCAACGTTAAGTTATCATGTGATCAACAATGTTTATTTTTTATTTATTGATTACGTTTTTCAAAAAATATTGTTAAAACTTCCACCATAATTAGAAAAAAAAGTTTTTGTTTTTAAAATTAAACGTAGAATGTGCATTTTTATTGATAATTTAAAAATATTTCAAGTCAACAGATAAAGGAAAGGCAAAATATTCTAACTCAGGAAACTCGATAGTTTTCTATAGACGCTGAAGAATTACTGATAACTCAATAAATCGATAATTTTTTAAAATATTCAGATAAAAATCCAAAATTTCCTGTGTCAAATTTAATTTAGTAACATAACATAAACTTCAACAAATATATTGAAAATAAAAAGCGCAATATACACATAAAGCAAAAACATAGTTTCCATTAACGTATTCCACTTGTAGTCCCGAAACACTACAAAAAATTGACAGAAATAATTACAAAAGGGGAAAAAATGCATCGATAGTTGATGATAGTCAATTCATTTACTGCGGTAGAAAATGATGGTGGTTTCAGGATCTAACAGATGTTTATGAATTAATATATTACTTACCAAACATTTATGTTACATTTGAAATGATTTTTAGATATGGTTTGGTAAAGAAAATAAATCGGAAATGGTAAATTACTATAATGTGCTTGAGATGAAAAAATGAATTCGATATGCAATACAGGAAATAGAAAAAGAAAAAATTAATAAAAAAAAATAAGAGTATTTGAGTGTGATTTGTATCATGAAAGATACAACTATTGAGCAATACTAAAGTGAAGCCAAGTGGCTGAGTGGCAGTGTATCGTGCTTCCACGCCACAGGGTCGGGGTCAAATCAAGAGCTGGGCAAGGTCGACTCAGTCTTCCAACCCTTCAGTAGGTCGATAAATGAGTCCCTAGATTGCTTGGGAACTGAGCACTGGCCGCATCACGTCAGACTGACCACTTGACTGAAACATCTGAACATGCACCCCAGCACATAAGTTCACGTAATTTGAGGTAGGTGCAGTAGACCCTGGGCCTCATGGGCTGTTGCATGACTGGGTTCAGTTCAATACTAAAATACTTTTTGTTAGTTTTTAATTAATTCCAGAAGTAAATTAAGTGTTATAAATTAGTTCTCACAAATTCCTTTATAAATAACTCAGATTAAAATGAGATGCTATTATAACAGTTTTTTTAAAGGCTAAAACTGTTTTTTTTAAATTTAGCTGCTAGCTTTTGGAATATTAATTGCTTTTTTTAATTTCAAATTAATTAATCGTGAATTAAGAGCCAACTGTAAAAACAAGCGCAATATTTTTTTAAAAGAATTTTTCTTACAGCGGTTAGGGAAAAAAATCTTTTTATTGATACTTGAGTGTGTACAAAAACTTTTTAAAAGTACTTCGACTTCATGGAATTTTGTCATGAAAACGCTAGATTTTTAATATGAATAAGAAAGAAAAGCCCTCAAGCTAAAGTAAAGAATCGACATTAAAAACTGATATGAAAGTTGCATGAAGACAAACACAGATTTACAATAGTTTATTAGTAGTTTAAAGTTTTTTTTTTATTAAAAAGTACGTCTAACATGTATCAAACCAAAACAAAACAGAAAAATCAGTTTTTTTCTAAATAGGCTCTGCAAAACAAACATCCTTCCTTCCTAAGGCTAAGAAGCCAAAAGTCTTTTTTTTGTTGTATCATACAAAAATGTTGGAGAAAATTGATTTTAAAGAGCAAAAAGAATTAACTGAATAATGATAATGACTCACTAGTAAAGAATAAGTGCTATTTAAATAATAATGGGCACCGAAATTAAAAAAATTTTTGAGGTAATACGCGGATAAAAAGTATAACAAAAAAATACATTAAGTGTATAATAATAAAACTTAAAAAAAATCTAGTAATATAAAAAAATTATAAAGAGGGAGGATTATTCAATGAAACGTTATCAGGAGAAAACGATGTGATTGAGTCTTTTTTACTTCGTGTAAATTTTGATCCACACATACACATAAATGAAAACTTGGTAAAAACCAAAGAAAATGTTTAGTAAAAATATATGGAAAATATAAAGCTTAAGGAAAAGACGCAGAGCCAAAATCATACTTGTAAGCGAAATAATTTAAAGGGGGAAAAATTGATTTACAACTGAAAAAATTGCGCATACTTGAAGCATCCGTAAACCTTCGCATTATAAAAAATACTAATGATGAATATTTAAAAATACAAGCAAAAGCAGTATTTAGGAAGTAACATACA
The DNA here is from genome assembly GCA_019973975.1 of Trichonephila clavata. Taxonomy (NCBI): domain Eukaryota; kingdom Metazoa; phylum Arthropoda; class Arachnida; order Araneae; family Nephilidae; genus Trichonephila; species Trichonephila clavata. The sequence goes on along the minus strand of BMAO01006155.1, from coordinate 62,784 downwards.
TGGATATAAATGCTATTTTTAATCTTTCAGTTTTGAAAGATTCATTTCTGTTAATATTCAATGTAGGAAAGAAGTATTGGATCATTTTATACAGAGTGCAAACCAACCAAGATTTTATTGTGGCCGCGGTAGCCAAGTGGTATAGGCATTGGATCGTGGCTAGCATGTCATGAGTTCGATCCCAGTACCACTGAAGACCCGCCGTGTAGGGGAGTGATGCACGTAAAATCTGTTGTGAGCTCAAACGTCCTCCCGTTGGTTTGGTAGTTAGGAGAGGGGGTGACAGCTCAGGTGTCGTCCGCGTCACTTGACCATGGTTCAAAATGACGCGGACCGTCCCCAAAAGCCCTCGTGTAGCTGAACAGTGGGCCATTAATATTCACTCATTCACTCCAAGGTTTTATTGATTTATTGTTTATAATCATCGCATACTGAAGCAGCACGATGGCTATTGTCAATATACCTCGGAAGTACACGCACGATGGTCAAGTGGCTAGGAGGATACTTGAACCTCTCATCCGACCCATGCAGAGGAGGCCTCGGTAACCTAGAGGTCAAGATCACGGACTCGTGGGTGGCTTTTAATGAGTTCTTGCGTGGGTCGCTGAACACCCACAGTTAAAAAGAGGCCGCTGCTCGTTAAATCAATGGAGGCTCAAACGCCATATCTTTTGTGAGGTGTAAAAGTTATGAAAGGGAGGTGCCAACTCAGGTGTCGTCCTTGCCACTTGACCATGGCCGTCATCAATAGCAATCCTTGCATCTTTATAGTGCGATGTTAATATAACTCTCACTCACGACATGCAGAGGAGGGAGCTCATAGTCCTTCTATGAAGACAATAAGTTTTAATAGATTTAACAAGCATTAGTCCTTCTACACGTAATGTGTTAGTGGCACCAGGTTATGAACTCACGCCTTGATAACAACGTCGGCCAAGAATTCGTGATCGTGATCACTCGATTGCCATGGCCAAAAAGCTTAGAAGATTTAATAACAAACTAGTTTAATAGCCTGGTATTTTTCTTCCTTTTGATAGCGGCACAAATCATTCACTTGTTGATGCATTTACACATAAATTATCTCAAGAAGTTGAGTGGAATTTAAAATTAAACAGTATTATTGTGTAGTTTTAATGACATTATATAGGTATTGTCTTTAATGTACTTAAAAGTGGAGCTATATTATCAATCGCCAAACGTCAATTTTGGTTTATTTATGGTTTTTAAACATTTTTGTGATGGACCTTCACATTTGTTTGAGAAACTGTAATCTTTTTAACAAGCTCATTTTACAAGTCTTTCGTTATCAAGGAATAGTAAATGTTTTAAGAATCGACAAACCATACATCTTCATTGAATCATTTAGAATAAAGCTCACAATACAGTGGAGACAACATGTTATTCTGAAAAATAATTATGGTTAAGAGTTAAATGATTATTTAGACGAGGGACTACATTGTTGAAAGTTCAACATTTTAACTCCCTTAAAAATTTGATTTTTACCAATTAACTTAAAAGAAGAGTTTTTAAGGATGTTAAAAACTCTTTGTAGATATATGGAGAAAAATTAAAGATTCCTCTGATTTTGTGAAAAAAATGGGCTGTTTATTAAATTGCTCGAGGTAATTCATCAAGATCCAAAGCTCTACCTGTCACAAAAAAGGAGTCCTTTACCTTAAAAACACTTAATTCGTCTAGAACAGGAACTATGGGTAAATTAAATGAAGAAGAGAGTTCGAAAATATTTGTTAGTCGTGGAGGATTTCAATAATTTGAAAGCCAATCTCTTTTGTCTTGCTATGAAAAGAGAAATATAGGTTACTTTAACACAAAATGCCCTGAATGCAGTCCTCAAAAAGTAAATAGTCCTCCTTACTTCGGTATCATGCAGGTTTCATCTTCCACCAGCTGTATTCTAGATCAGTTTACCCCTCAGGGGGCTCACCTTCTATAGGTGAGTACGGGTGTCACAATCCCGAGGTGCCCTAGTGATCTTTTCCTTTTTCCAAGGGGTTTACTGTCTTTGGTAAACACGGGCTTCACGAACCCGGGGTACCCTAGTGATCCTTCTCTATTTTCGACCCTCTTTCTTGCCATTCAATTCATTCTTTCTTTCTCTCTTCCGTCTAGACCACAGATATTAAAACAAATGTTTGGCGCAGTATAGCCGAAAGCGGCTCTTGCATCAATATAACCCAAAATCACCTCACCTCACCTAGATCAGGTTAAATAGACTCCGAAACAGCAATTGCGGACAGTGATGCAAGTCATTCCATTTCCAGCAAAACTGTTTGCTCTATTTTTTTCTAAAAGGGAGCTAGGTGTGTTTGAAATGCTAACTGTAAGAGTATCTTTTTTGACGATGAACTAGTGACTGCAAATTGAGTTCTATGCACAGTCGCTCCAAGCCAGACTTGGACACTATTGAAAAATATCTTGTTTTGCAAAAATGCTTTGACTAAAAGGAATTCAAAAAAAAGTAAAGATGGTTTTCTAATAGTGAATTTATTGCTCTATTAAAAACAAACCGAATAACGCTAATTCATAAATTATAATGACAAATTTTTAGAGATAAAAATAAAATTGCGGAAGAAAGAGAGCGCAAGCCAAACTCGGACATCTGACAATAAAGCGCCAAATAATTGCAACCCTGAGTGAAAATTGTAGACAACTTCATGAAAAACATTGTAGTTGTTCAGCGGAATTCTCAATTTGATGTTTTTTCATTTATTGCAGAAAAAAACTTAATTTATTGAAAATGTCAAGGCAAAGGTGCCAAACGAGCATAGAGTTAAGGAAATTGATTATTAAGCACACTGAAGACGGAAAGTCTGTGCGAGAAATTTCGGAGATTGTCAAAAGAAGTCATTCCACGGTTCATGACATCATAAAACGCAACAAAACCAATAATCAGGTGGAAAATAAGACTAAAAAAACCCATAACAAGATTTTCACCAAAGCAGATGAGCGATATTTAGTGAGAAAAGTGAAAGTAAATCCCTTCCTTAGCGCTACAAAGTTAGCTATTATTGCTGAAAATTAATTAGGGAAAAAAGCTAGTCCATCAACAATTAGAAATGTGCTCCATAAGAAAAATCTCACTGGAAGAAAAGCAAGACAAAAGCCTTTCATAAGTAAGCGAAATCAAAAAGTTAGACGTGAATTCGCAAAGGAGCATGAAAACAAGGATTTTTCTTACTGGAAACAAGTATTATTCACTGACGAGATCAAATTCAATATATTTGGATCAGATGACAAGCCATATGTTTGGAGAAAATCGAATGAGGAATTGCATAGACAAAACTTGAAACTAACTGTGAAGCATGGTGGTGGATCAGTAATGGTCTGGGGATCATTTTCAGCTTCTGGCCCAGGAACTTTGCATTTCATTAAAGAGAGAATGGATCAGAATGTATACCTTGACATTTTAAAAACAAATTTGCCACTAGGTGTGTAAAAACTTTCGCTTGGAATTGGAGATTTTATCAGGATAATGATCCCAAGCATAAAGCTTATAGAGTGCGTTCCTGGCTCCTATATAATTGTCCTCACGTCATGGAAACACCACCCCAAGGCCCAGACATAAATCCCATTGAGAATTTGTGGGATCATCTTAACTTTTTTAACTCCCAGACTTTTTTATTAAAAAGTTCGGGAACACGCTGTTTCAAGTAAAACTGAGTTGAAAAGAGTATTATTGCAAGAATAAGACAATATTCAGCCTAATTTTTGTGAAAAATTGGTGCAATCTATGGCTAAACGCCTTACAATGGTTATAAAAACAAAGGATTACATACAAAATATTAATTCATTTGAAATATTAACTAGTTTTAAAAATCTTCTTAGACATCCGAGTTTGGATTGTGCGTTAATTTTTGTTTTGTTTTTTACCATAATTTCTGGTTACAATGTAATAATTTATATGTTTTGTTATCTGTTTTTAATACTGCAATAAATATATTATTGAAAATGCATTTAATTATTTTGCTAATTATTTTTATTAAAATTTTTTTTACTTAATTAGTAGATTTTGTTTGATGTCCGAGTTTGGCTTGGAGCGACTGTATATAACAAACTATTTTATTGAAAGGTAGAAAGTTTAAAATACCGTTTATTGCTTTGACGAACTGCAAGGCCAATCCTTTTTTTTTTGTTTTAAATTGCCTTTCTCCAAAGCTCTGGAGTAGTACAAAATCATAGAGAAAACCTCTGCTATTTCGATGAGCACTGAAAATATTGTGAAATCTCATTGTCATGAAGCTTTCAATTCATAATCAACCATCGTAAATGCTTGTAAACAAGTGCTGCTTCTTTTATTGAACGTACTACCGACACTTGAAGCAGTCTGTCTATATAAGTGTTTACAAATCATTCCGCTCAGACGCTATATTTATAAGAACAGCCAATAACTCAAAGACTTTCTGAATTCAAGACTAAATATTCCATCTGCATTCAAGCCTTATTCAAAGGATTTATAAAGAAGTTGTTCTAAATTGTTTTTCATGTCAGCAGGGAATGTAAAGGCAGAGTCTGTCTTCTTTCTTAAGGTTGTCTCCCTTGCTTATATTCTAGGAAGCATGCGATATGTATTTCAAAAATATGGGACTAAAAGTATTGATTATTCAAAAATTTATAGTCCTGCGCTAGATTATGTTTACTGTTCTGTATGTTGAGGAGCAGAGGCCATGCATCTAATTACCAAGTTAATCCTCCGCATCAATACATTCCATTTTCTGGACATTCTCTCGCTATTTACAAAGTGGAAAATGTGAACAATCCGGAGTATGAACACAACAATGAACATACATTTGTTCATCGCTTATGCAAGGACAATAACATCACTCTAGTTTAGCTTCTTAAAAAAAGAAGAAAGCCTAAGAGCCATGAAATTTTTTGGCTCTTCATTGTGGATGATTCCCAGAAACCAGAGGTGAAGTTTCAGACAGGTAAAAAAATAACAATACATCGCGCTCTTGTGGCATTGTATAAACTTAAGTGAATCAGCTTGCAGCCTCAATTAAAAGAAAATATTTAGTATTTTTTCACGCAATGTCTTAGTAGCTTTACCTCTCTCAATGCTTGAATTTTTGTAACTATGAACACACATTTCAGTAAGTTAAATACGTTACATTCTTTGAGCAATCCACAAGCAACTTTATTTGAGCAAACCCTGCAATTTCAGTAAAGTAAAGCACAATTTAAAAATATTTTCCAGCTGATTGTATCTTTTTGGCAATTCAGTTAAATACATGTGAAATATTGAAAAAGGTATTTGTTGATTATTACTTATAAGACAATTTAATTTTTCTTCTAGTTTAATAACTTAGTAAAATGTTAAGAATGATTATGGTTATTTAAAAAAAATCCTCTTTTGATTACAAACTTTTTTTGAAAAATTTTTTTACACTGCATATGAAAAGCATATTTTATTTTAGCTCTTAACAAATAGTAAAGTGTAAGAACATTAGATATACGCCATTTTAAAGTAATCCTAAAGTAAAAGCTAATTGGTAATTCAATATGAAAATAGATGATATTATGAAAAAAGCGCTTTTGTTTTCCAGTCTCTGCTCGAGAAGTAACTAGAACAGGGGTTTTTTATTACGAGCCCATAAATCATACCAGAAGGACAAAATGTAAAGAAAGTCCGAGAATTCTGGAATGCAGAATAAATATTATTAAAAAAATCTTAACTTTGCAGACTCATGAAGTCGTAAATCAAGCTCAATGATAAAAAATCCATGTACTTGTAGAATGTTCATTAATTAATGCAAAGCTGCAGAACACAAATTATCAGAAATGGAATACTTTTTTATTCAGACAAACTAAGATATCTTTGCTTATTCCCATAAATCAACCTCGAAGGGGAAAAACTCGTTAGTAAAATTTGTCACAACTAATCTGAAGAATTAAACTTTCATCAAAGAAATATGTTCCAAGAAAAATGAACATCTTTTTTTTGAATATTAATGATGGTACATTTAATTTTAAAGACACGAGTGTTATTATTAAATCTCTAATTTAAATTTCTAAGAAATAGAAAGTAAATAAATAGTATGTTTTTATTAATGTGTGTGTATGTGGGGGTTTTGTGTTGAAGCAGATTGAATACAATATATATGTCTCTTTTATCTTGCTTAGGTTAGAATTAATGTAGTAAATTATTTAGAATTTCTTTTTATAGTATTTTAGAATTTTGGGTATTTGAACTTAGTTTCTGAGAGGGGTTTTCTTTGATTTATTTTCCTACGGCACCTTACAAGACATCTTTCTATATTGAATTCAATTTAATTTTTAATAACTGTAACTTTATTCTCAAAGCGTTCATGGTCGTTGAATTTTACAGTTAACCAGCGTGATATTGTATCATTCAACGAATTACTAATTGCTTTCAAACATTATATGAGATGTTTCTGTGGAACATTCTATTAAGTTTAAAAAAAGTTTATTAAGTTTGGAAAAAAAAAACCAATGGCTTTTGATTGAAAAAAAAATGTTTTTGCCTGTCCCACACTTCACAAGGGTTTATTCTGTTGTTGCTGTAGATTTTAGGATTTTCGAATGTTTTGCTTCCCAAAAATGTGTCGTTTTCTAAAATAAAATAAAATCGTCTTCAAAAAGTGTACCATCACGTCATCCTAAATTCTTCAAGTTACATGATTGTATTCAAAATTACATTTAAAAGCCGATATTGTTTGATACATATATAAGAAGGTCAAAAGAAAATAAAGACCATTTAGTAGTACGAAGCGAAAGATATAACAACAGTTATTTAAAAAAAAAAGTTTGTTACACATTGGACTTTAAATTTTGCTCACTTCTCTACACAATTACTTCCTACATTTAAACATTTGCTGTATTTGCCCGCAAGTTTAGGAATAACACCTTTTTGCCATTAGGGCATTAAACCAGCTAGTCACTGCATTCTCCATCACTATCCATCACTTCCAAAATTTTTATCACCCAGAAGTTCTTTCAAGTAAAGAAAAAAAGGCAATCCCTAAGATCAACTTCTGGACTATAGGTGTTTTGTTTCAATACAGCGTACAACTGACTTAATGTACTTAAGGCAGAAGAGTATAATATGAGAATTTTAATACTTGTGAACAAATGTTAAAATGTAATAGTGGTTACGAGATGATGGAAGCTTCGGATATGTAACACAATTATTTTTCAAATAAGAATTGTAATTTTCCTTTTGTATTCATAAACGATCTTATTTTTTTCTCAATGACTCTCATATATGATCTAATTAGTTCTAATTTTGTGATTATGATAGATAAATATATCCTCCTCCATTTGTAACCGTATTTTTCATTGCATTTCAGAGAATTTTAATTAGTAATTAAATCTCGTAATTCTTTACTTCGAAATATTTTTGAAAATGTATAGCATTTTATAATGAACATAATTGAAAATTAAAATAGATTCGATGGCTCTGAAAATTCGTGTTGAAAATGTAGCTTATGAATTAATTGAGCATACTCTAAATATTATATTTGTTTAATTTCAAGAAATGAAGAGGATAAGAAAAAAATGGATGTTATATTTAGAAACCTGCTAGACTTTTGTGTTTTTCTGAACGAAGTACAAAGTTATCAAGTTGACTGCTTTAGCTCTCGACATTCGATAAGGTTTAGTGTGTACAAAAACATGGAAAAGAAATAGTTATAAAATAAGAGTTTCTTTCATATTAACTCAATATTTACAACGAGTTTAATAATGAAAAATCACATATATAATTTTGAGCCAGATAATGTAGACGATACTGCAGTGGACAATTGAAATTTCTACTTCACACCATTTGAAAAATAACTTCAACCTATCATAGTCATTCTGACATACATCTGTAAAGTCTTTTTTAATATCTTTTCTTTTCTAGCTGAAATTAGGTTGCTTTTATGAGAACAGGAAAAATTATATTTTATAATAATTTCATGAAGCTTTTTAATATTATAAATTTGTTGGATACAAGTAACACATACTTGGATGGTTGATTAACTATAGTAATGGTTTCTCAGTTACTAGCAAGAACAGTAAAACCTGTATTAAAGTAAGATATTAAAAATGTGATTTATTAGACCGTGTATAAAAATTAAGATTTTTTTCAAAGTATGTTTGACATGTTATTTAGTTCTTAAATGGTTGGTTGTCTTAAATTTAATTGTAAAACTTAAAACTAGAACCTTTTACTTGGCATTTCTTTTGAAAGTATTTATTAAAGTTATAAGGGTAACAAAGGTGCTTTTTCTGTCCAATTAAAGCTAAAATTTGAATCGTAATTTAGCCCATTAGTTGGAGTTGTTGCGGGTAGTGACTTCTCTTTAGAAGAAAGCTTTTAGCAGCAGTCTGTGTATGTTCTTTTCAGATTGAAAATATAGAGTTTTAGAAATGTCTTTGCATGATCTGCTTGATATGTGAAATATTATTTGAAAAGTATTCAATGGTGCTTCAAATATTCTTGTCAGGTAAAATACACCTTTAATGATATCAAATTGCAGCTTGATTCACCACTGACTTTTTTCTTAGATTATACAGAAAATTTAAAATGAAACTTTTAAGCTTAATCTGCTTCCATACATTCTACTCTTTTATAGCTCGAGTTTCTATAAAAAATAATGTAGAATACAATATTAAGGCAATTCTATAACTTAAAAATATGCTTAAAATTTATAGAATTAAATGTTTTTTCTTTAAAAACGTATCACCACAGAATAAAGAATAGGAAGAAAATTAGAGCTCTCTTTATTCTTTTCTTGTTTAATGCTATATAAGATAGGGTTCACCATGCTGAATGGGCTTTCTTTTTCGGAAATGTTGTATAAGACTTATTTTTTAATATCAGATGCCATTTCACTGGGAAAAGTGTCTTTCACCATTGTTTTCTAAGTCTTTGAAGATAATTGCATGGAAATTATGTCTTAATTTTTTTACTGGAGAATATAACGCAAAAATAATCTGTCTTCAGACTAATCTAGTAATCTAATTAAGAAAGTTATGAGAACATTTTATACTTTTCCTTGAAAAGTATTTTTTGTTTACTTTTTATAGCTGAAGGTAATTACTCTGTTTCTTTTTCTTAAAAGAATATTCTAATTTTCCAAAATAAGGTTTGAAGCTTAATGAAAGAAAAATATTAACAGAACAAGAAATATAACTCATATTCCTATTTTATGTATGAAAGGGTAAATGATCATCTCAGTTTTTCTAATTCAATATATATGTTACCGTTAAGGTGTGAAATCCATTATTTCATAGAATAACTAGACAAATCAATTAAATTACATAAAATTATTGAATTCTATGATTTAACTAGGTATTCTATTTAATAACGGTAACTTGATTGTTAAAGTATGAAATATGGCACTCGAAAGTATTTTGAATGGTTCTAGCTACATTTAGTCTGTTTTGAACCGCTTATATCTTGCAATTGGAACAAGAGAGGACCAAATAAAACTATATTTCAGTTCAGTATATGTGAGCAAGAATTAAATTCGTTCAAAGAAGTACTTAAAATATTGACACAACACTTCGATTTATTGCAACAGAGCAAAGTTGCGGCACTGGACAAATATTTAAAAAGTGCTCGTGTAAAAAAATGCGTAGTAGTAAAATATTTGCCTTCTTCAAAAAAAAATATGCAATGCAATTCAGAGTGACATAATAGCAACTCTTAAAATAAAAGTATTTCAGGAAATGTAAATTAACATTCTCTTATACTTTTGTTTGAAAAATTTTGTGTATTTTTTGATAATATTTAAATATAACTTTTTATGCAATATATGTTTTCCCTTTTTGTTTAACCAATGCCAGCAATATGAGCAACAATAAATCACATCATCTCTGCTTTTCCATATTATTTGTCAATTAATAATTTTCAATAGGGATAAATGTATTTTTCGAGAGATTTTAGCTGTTTATGATCAAGTAATTTATAAAATAATGATGAAATTGTTCAATTTTGACTTTAACGGTCTATCATTAGTTATTTCATAAAATAATTTGATAGGTAAAGTATGAAATTTTCCATCCATTATATACTTTAACTGACTTGTCTAGTTATTTGTAGAAATATCTAATTATTCTATGAAATACTTTTTAACAGTAATATATATATATATATATAAGGCATAAATTATATAAGGCAAGATGTTTAAGGCTTAAATATACATGTTCAGAAGCAATAAAAACTTAGTGTCTCAAATTCTTAGAAAAAATTAATTTTGTATTTTGAACATAGAATTTTTATACGTAGGTACATTGTCACAAATTAAATGGTTAAAAAGTTATAGGACTAAAAATGTTTAAATCACTAGTTTACATGGTACATTTATTAAATTCAAAATGAAAGTTCTTTAATACTTGTTCATATCCATATACCCAACATTTTGAAACATAAGTGTATTTTGAAATATTTAAGCACAGTGTACATTTTATATATATTTAAAAGAATTTCTGAATGATTTAATTTAAAATTTTCCTACATTTTAGAATAAAAATAAAATTGAAAACAAGTTATATTTTAAATTTGAATTGAATTCATTTGTAAAGATTCTGAAAATGGAATTTTGCTGTGCTTTTTTTATGAAATTAACATGGTAATTTGTTGCAAAAATTCTATTTTAGGAGTACAGTTTTCTAATAAATTATCGAAAATCTTTTAATAAATTATTTCTGAATGATCAAAAAAAAAAAAAAAAAAAAAAAAAATTAAATGATATCCCATGACATATTTTTCAATAAACACAAAAAAGGTACAGTTTAAAACAAAATACTTTGAAATAAAGTTTCAATATCGTGTGAGAATTTCGTTTATTATTGTTACTTTTGAAAGTAACCTGTGAGCTCGTCATTTTGAATCGTAGTCGAATGACGAGATGACACCCCATAAACTGATACCCCACTCTCCAAACTTCTACATCATCTAAAAACTGAGATCCTCTACAAATTTTACTCCAATCAGTTATTCTATATGATAGAGTGAGAATTCCGAAAATAAAAGTAACATATAAAAAAAATCAAGGTGTGAAAAGAAGGCTGGAAAAATTAAAATTTAAAATGTGTCAAGTGCCTTAGCACAAAACCGATTCAAGATGATTCAAACCAGAGTAAAATATTTTTAACAATTAATATCTCTTTATAATTTCATGTAATGAAGAACTATTTTCATAAATTTATTATTCTCTCAATCTTGCATATTGCAAATGTTTATCTGTTTAAAGCAAGAAAATTATTTAAACAGTAGAACTACAAATTCAGAATGATATAGGAAAACATTTATTTTCAATGACTTAAGAAAAGTTTTTTTTTTCTGTTGTGAAAATAAAAAAAAGAAAATGTTTTGTAATTTGCTGGTAAAATAACATTTTGGTATAAATTAGATGTGAACACTTCGGTAAGCTTAAGAAACTCTCTTTTTAATGTAAACTTCCCTATTATACAAATAACAAAAGGGGGAGTGAAAAACACTTAAAAAGATACAAATGTTGAATTGAACACTTCACAAATTTATAAGACTAGGCATTTCATATCAATAAATTATTCTTAGTGCGAATCAAAAGCTTTTTCCTTCCAAATGTTCAAGAATATAATCGGCCTCATCAGGTTTTCTGCAAGCGTTTTGTCAATTTTAGGTATTAAACTTTCTCAAAGTATTTTACAGTAAAAGAATGATATATTCAAAAGAGTTTTTGAATATAATGTCAAGAAAAATGTAAAGATTTCTGAAGAACCCAGATTTACTCAGAATTTTAGATTTTATGTGAAATTAAACAAAAGATGAGGTCAAGGCTTATTTTTCGTTATTTCTCAAAGTCGATGTTAAAACGTTGTTTTACTGCAGCAATAACATCAATTGTTTATTGTCAACTGTGCAAAGTTATACTTTATAATATTTTTGAAATTACATTTTCATTTAAGTATACAATAATTCAGTTTTGTATTTACATCATTCAGTAAAATACAATTTTAAGTGGAATTTTATTTTTTTTATTTTTGTTCTTTCTTGTATTTTTTTTTTAAGTTAAAAAATGAATAATACTAAACTGCAAAATAAATAACTTAAATAAACCAATTAGTGGTTCTCCAATATACTTTCAAATATATCCTTTGGTCACAATCTGGAACTTATTGCAACATTGACTACTACTAAAAGTCAATCAAAACTCTATATTATGTAACACAGCGGAATAAAATTTATATAACAAATTTCCATAGTGAACACACTCAAGTAATTTTGTAGAGCTTTTTGCGTGCTCTTTAGGAATCTATCATGCACTCTCAAGAGTGTATATAATGTTGTCCAAAAACATCAGAAAAAATAGAAAATCGATTGGAAATTATATATTTAATCTGATAATAAAATTGCAATGAGTTATATTTATAAAAATGCGCGCGCACACACACACACACACATGGGGGAAGCTAATCCACATACTTAGTTTAAGCACGCAACCAAGTCGGACAAGCAAAGTAAAGTTTATTGAATTAACACAAACATATATACAAAGAATAAAGTTAAAATAGTAGTAATTATTGAACACACACCTAGCACAATCAACATACATAGAAACTACTGAAATAAAAAATAGTGGTGTCTATTTACAATATTACAATAGTGGAGTCTATTTACAATACAGTGGCGCCACCTTCAAGTACTTAATAATGATGATAGTGATAATAAGTAATAGTGATGACGCCACATCACACCCCTGGGGGAAAAAAAGTTTAGGCTTGAAAAAAATCAGTAAAATGTACTCGCCGTCCCGAACGAGTAGTTATAGTGGGTCTCGAAGAACCAGGCGTTGGAAGAGAAGGTCCAAAGCTGGAAGGATCATCGGCAAGGACATAAGCAGGCTTTATGCGATCCACGCTGACACGAACTTCCTTTGTGCCAATGTGCAACACAAAAACCTTTCCGATACGTTGCAAAATGCGATACGGTCCTGAATATAGAGGTTGTAAGGCGCTACGAATGGAGTTTTCTCGAAGCATAGCATAGGTACAAGTTTCCAGATCTTTGAGATTAAATGGTATACCAGGTGCATGACAAGAAGCAGGGCGGATCCTATTTATGTATGTCCGAAGTCGGTCAACAAAAGCACAGGCGCTGATTCACTGAATCTCTGTGGGAAGAAGAGAAATCAATTCCCCTTGTATTTGCCATAAACCAACTCTGCGGATGAAGATTGAAGGTCCACCTTGAAGACACTGCGAATGACAAGTAGCACTACTGGAAGAGCTTCAAACCAAGACGAGTCGGGATGGCATATCTAAGAGGCCTTGGGCTGTCGATGGACACGTTCAATCATTCCGTTTGAGCATGGGTGATAGCTAGTTGTACGAGAACGCTTGAATGCAGTGAACATGCCGAGATGTTTTAAAAGTTGTGACTCAAATCAGTCGTAATTTTTTCAGGGGACTCAAATCGAGAGATCCAGCCAGCAAAAGGGGTTCGTGCCACGTCTTGGGCAGTGATCGATTCCTTAGGCCATGGCTCTACCCATCGAGAGAAAAGGTCGGTGGCGGTTCATATCACGTCCCGGTCACCAATGAAGTGGCGCGCTTATCCTGAGGACAGAACCCGGGACCTTTGGATCCGAAACCAAGTAACTTAACCACTACTCCAAAATGATCACGATGATGTGGAGGTACTTGCTGGCTTATATAGGTATCATTACACATTTAATACGAATGAATGTTAATTTTCAAAAGTATACTACAAAAATTAAAATTATTCTTAAATTTAAGAATTTATTGATTTTTTTATAAACTTTTTATGCAACTGAAAATGTTTCGCATATAATTTAAGTTTATCAAAATTTTTCATACACAAAATGTTTTTTAAAGTTAATGATGATTATTTTGCGGTTAGAGAAAAATAAAGACTTGCATCAATTCATTTCAAAAAGTATCATTTTGCTTATGAATAACAATCTATATATTTTTCATAGTATCATATTGAAATTATCTCTTTATATTGAAAACATCAATAATAAACTCCGAAGACAGAAAAACGCTTACTATCATTTTTAAATTGTCGATGAAGAACTCTAAACACATTCTTGAATAACAATATTTATGAACAAGAAACTAGATTAAAAAATGTACTAAAACATTATCTTTCCATCTTTGTGCTAATATTATTTTCAAAGATCCATAAAAAGTAATTAATTCTTCAATCCAAAACAAGAGACTACTGAGCTACCGAAAGAATATGTTATACAAATTATCATTTCTCCTGACAATTTCCATTTATATAAAAATGCTAGCGAATATATTTACTGTTTTTTCAAAACTTCTGCGTATTTATTTAAAAGCTATCACATTACAAACGGTTCTTCTTTCCATTTCATTCCGAACTGTTGTTAGATTCATTTTTTTTGCATTAAAAGCTCTTTTTACTTTATGGATTGTTTACTTTTGAAGATTTATTAATGATAAAACGTCACGGCAAAATGGAATCTTAATTATTTTTGACGCCTTTTAAACGGATTTGTCTAAGCGATTCATCTAATTAATAAATGATACAAAGGAATGTTAATAATACTTTTCAAATATTTTAGTAGTTTGGTACTTCAGGTGTCTTTGTGTGGAAAATTAATACGAGTCCTTTTCTTTTAAACTATTACTTGTCATCAATTAAAACTTAAAACCATCAGATTAGTTTTGTTTTCTTGATAACTAACCCCAAATATAACTGTTGGAATAAATACAAGATTACAAGAAATAAAATATTTTCCCCAAAGCATTTTATCTGGTGAAAAGCATCTTTTTAATAAATAAAGTAGAATATATTTCAATGAATTACTGCACTTTTATTCAAGCTTTTCATGTATTGTTGGGATTTTTGCTTCATTGGAAGTTATCTTAAACAATTGAATCTTATGAATGAATGCATGCAGCTCTTTCTAAAAGGTACCATTACTATTAATTACTATTATAAAACCTCAGAAGTTGATGTTTTTTGAAAGTATTTTGAGGCTCAGGAATAAATTCATAATCTAAACGTAATTTATATTCTGTGTCGTCCACAAGTAACAATTTTCTATACGATATATGTAACACATGGTCTGAAAAGTCCCGGGCCTAACAAAGAAAACACAGTTTTTTTGGTTTAAAATTAGCTTTATTCATCAACGTAATCTCCATCAAGAGCAACGTAATCATTCCAGCGCCGCTCTAACATTTCAATACCACTTTTGTAGAACGATTTATCTTTTGCCTCAAAAAATAGGCCTCAGTTTCAGCGAGAGCCTCTTCATTCGTACGAAATCTTACCGGCGATCATTTTTTTCAGGTCTGCGAACAGCCAGTAGTCGCATTGCCTCGCTTGAACGGTATTTTTCCCCATCAAGAAGCAGTGTAAAATTAAAACACGAAAGTGTTTTTGATCCATTGTTCTGAAAATAATAAAAGTAGCGTCACTCTTAGCACAATAACTCACAAACTAATGAATAGAATATCATGGAACTTTATATATATATATATATATATATATATATATATATAACAGCTGTCTTTTGAAGGTTAGTATTAACTGAAAAAAAGGTGACTGCAATAAAACTAGCGCCATCTATGTGTTAGGCCCGGGACTTTTCAGCCCATGTGTTAAAGAAGAAAATTATAAATTACCTAATTTTTTTACTGGATTAATTTACAATTCTTTTTCTAAGCTTATTTCTAAAAAATCTTTAAGAAAAAAAAATGATATTTTATTCTTTACTAATTAATAATCAAAAAGAATATTTCCACTTTAATTAATAATACAGTTGTGGAGTATATTTGGCATTATATGTCTTTCTTCAAACGAAGTCTATTTGGATTTACTCAAATACGTGATAAAGTCCATACAAAAGCAGTTCCTTTTAAATATTACACAGAACAAATTTATCTTTGAATTCTTTTCGTGTTGCTTAAATTCTTATTAGATAATTCTTATTAGATATCTATAGAAAATGTTGAAATGTTGTACAAGTAAATAAACTACATAAAAACTACTTTAAATTTTGTATTTTAAGAATAAAGAATTGAAGGCTTTAAAAAAGTTAACACTTTTAAATGAATTGATTTGCTAAGTAAAATTAAAGAATTAAATATTTAACTTAGGATTTAATTTGAAGCTATTGTGTTGTAGAAATGAATTTATTATATCAAAAGTTATCTTATTGCGAAATTTGTGTTTTTTTATATTAAAAAGTTTATCTGTAAGCTCTGAAGAATCAAACAAATGAATTAATATACCATTTAGATACATCATTTATTTTTAATTATGTTTTCCTTGTACTTTTTTAAATGTAAAAAAATATTCATATACATATTTTTTCTTGCTACTATTTCTTTCATTTTTCTTGGAAATTGTTGATTCTTTGGTTAATATTTTGTAATGTTTACTTCTAACGTAACTAACTACATTCAAAACCGTAATTTCGAAAAAGCATATAAATGGATATTTTTTATATTTAGAATCAGTTGATTTATAATATACATTTAAAACGTTTTAGAAATATCATTACAAGAAAAAATGAATCCCTTTTTCGGCAAAAAATTAAAAAGGAATGAGATATTTTCACGAAGACTTTCCCTTTTATGCAATAATGCTTCTATAATAATACTATTCGGCTTATATATAATCAGAAATTCTACACTGGGGCCGAACAAAATATTTTGAAAAATTGAAATTATTAATTATATTCTTAAGACAGTTTGAAATGTAAATTCAAAATCAACTGACACTAAGTTCAAAAAAATATTCCTTTATACACTTTTTGAAATTCACGTTTCCGCGAACGCATGCTGTAAGTCACCTTTTAGGTTTTTAAAGTTATTAGTTTAAGTTATTAGTTTTTAAAGTCAGAGAAATGAACCCTCTTTTAGAAATTATATCGTACTTTTTTAATAAAGCGATGTATAAAATATTATGCTACATAAAAAATCTTGTGACAAAAAAATTTTCATACTATGTGTAACTTTCAAATAAATTCAAATAAATATTTCTTTTTTTTAACAGTAATATGCCTCATATAATTCTATTCCAACACATTGGTTACATCATGTCTAGTTTAATATTTTCCTCTGGTCTTAAGTGAAATGCTTCTCCAGTAGTTTTTGATTCCAAACACGCAACTGTGAAATATTATTTTTCTACTAGCTTGAGAATTTTAGCCATTTTTGTGAAAGGCAATTAAAGTTTCTCAAGTTTCCCCTCTTTTTTCCGAACTTTTTTGGATAGATTTTTATCGCCTTTGCACCAATAAATTGCTCTTGAAAAGATGATTACGTTTAAGCAAAAAAACAAAAAACTTTTCGAATATTTTTTTCCTTTCAATTCGTGAGGAAACTGAATTTTTATAAAAGTATTTAGAATGCAATTTGTTTGGATAGGAATTAGAAGAGAAGATTCCAAAAATGTTTTTTATAATAATTTTCGACCATCTTTAAGAGCTATTCAAGCAAGAAGTTTGAAAAATGGAAGAAAAAAAATATAACGTCTGATAGGAAATGTTTTGAAAAAAAATTCTTTTTGCAAGAAAACAATATGTACCATCTGGTCCTTAAGCATTAAGAATAGTTCGTATGATATATTGAGATGGATTAAAGGTACCTCTTTTGGTTTGAATCTCAACAGGATTTTTCCTTTAATATTCTGTTTTTCTTATAAAAATATATCATTGAGTTTATTGCTAAAATAAAATCAAATAATTCTTGAATCTTTAAATCCCTTGATAAAATAAGATGACTACAGCTCTTTTCATTGAATAATTCAAAATACTAACAATAAAATCATACCGAGAATAAAGTTATCAAAAACTCTGAATTAAATTCGCAAGAAAAGGAAAATAAGAAAATTGTATACCAATTAAATTCGAAAGAAAGGGAAAATAAGAAAAGTGTATAGGGCTTTAAAAACATATTGTTAAAGAGACGCTGACTGCGAAATGATATTGACTTTTTGTCCATCGAGTAACAAATTTGGCTGTATTTAGTCACGTGTTTTCTCCAAAGGACAAACAATAATTAATACGAATAACAAAAGTTTGTGTGTATATGTAAATGTCAGGGGGGAGAGAGGAATCAATGGCACCTCAGTGTTGCGTGAATTTCATTTGAGTTATAGACAATTAAGGAAAATATTATAAAGATCTTCACTTACTCACCATTTTATACTTGGACCCTAAAACAGTTTAACTTTAACGCCAATTAGTTCCCTTATGTATTTGTTCTTCATATTATTGGTCAATGTCATGTGTCCTTTATTTTTACACCCCCTCCCCTATTTTTATGTTGGCTGACCCAAGGTACATTTTCATGTTATTTGCGATTAGTGTAAAAACTAATGAGCTGATTGATAACAAACGCTACTCCTCTTCATTTTTCTTCAGCTAGAAGCTTTAATAAAATTTCCGCTGTTTGTTCTTGTGATTAAATGTATTCGTTTATCTAGAACACGGTGCAAATCAACTCTTTTTGATTGTTCTATTCATGTTGATATTGTTTATTTATTATGAAGAATTATGTATGGCATTAAAAAATAAAGAGAAAAATCTTCATTTTGTTCAATGGAGTCACTTCAGTTGAGTTACTTAGTTCTTTTAAAGAACATAAGCTTTTGCTGATTTTTTTCCTGTGAATTGTGCTGCCTGACAAATTGCGCTAGTAGTCTGTTTTAATTTTTTCAGGAAACTATTTGTATTCGAGCCTGTGCAGAGGAATTTTATTGAACAAGAGTTTTACCAACTGAACTCTATAATTTTAAATGAAATTTTTTCGATTATGTAATCAGAGATTTAATTCATGCATAAGATAGTTAATTCTTATATTTAAGTCCTGTGGTGCATAATAAAAAAATAAAGGGATAACTACTTGATTTCGACATCATTGTAAATTTATTTCGGTGCATTATTAATGGAATGAGGACACAAACTCGTGGTCTTAACTTGAGGGTGAACATAGCTTTTAGCTAAAGAACAACAAAATGAGAGAGAACTAAATTTTTCTCATGAGTTATTGTCACGATTTTTTAAATCAAGAACTATTTTGATGTGTAAATAGTTTTAGTAAATAATGCTGTGTCTTATAGCACATTATTAAAATAATCAAATAAATTAAGAAAAAAACATAAAATTTCTTCTTCACTAAATGAAATAAAATTACAAAATATTGCATTATTTAAATCAAATAGTTATCATATGTTACCTTAATATTTCATCAAAATACATGTAAGAGTAAATGATAATATTTGATCATTTATAAGTAAATAATAATATAAATTTAAAAACTAACTTTTCCAATTATTATTTATCATTGGATTTTGTACATTATATGTTAAATATCTGTTAAACAGATGAACTTTAACCAAAACACACGGAATACTTATGTTATTTTTTAAAATTAAATTTCACAAGAAACTAATATATGAAAATATCGTATTTTCAAAAAGTTTTGTGAGTGTGCTTAAGAATTTTTAGTATTGAAGTAAGTGCTGATTAAATATTTTCATAACGACAGTAGGATTAAAGTTTAAAATTAAATTAAATGTGAATTCACAAAAGCACCATTAAAGAAATTTTTTCTTTTAATATAAAAATCATTCTCTTATCATTGAGGGTTATTTTACTGGCCAACATATATCTGAACTATTTATAAGCAATAATAAACTGATGATGACAATCTTCGAAGTAATCCAGTAAATTTCAATATTTACTGAATTGAAAGAGACAAGAGTTTCCAAAAACTTTTAAACTGATATTGATTTACTCTGAAACACTTTCCCTTCGATTTTAATGTCAATATTAAAAATCAAACATTTTAAGACGTTTTTAAAAATAATCCTTCTTAAAGGAGGGTAGGGAGATATGTTGACTTCTTTTTGTCAGACTAATTTCGAGGAATTCTGATATATTTATATATTCTTTCTCTTTTTTGCAGAAAATTTACATGTAAATTCTTTTTTTTTTACTTAAATTTCTGTGAATGGAAAATACTAATAAGTTGTGCACATAATATTCATATTAATATACACTGAAAATTTTTATATCTTAATCATTAATTGCTTAGATTTTATTCTGTTTTTATTTTTGTAATAAATATTTTTTATTTCTTTTCATTTTTTAAAATATTTTTTGAATAATTTAATAAAAATGTTCAAAATTATAGATTGCAATTAACTTACTTTTGTTTCAAATTCCTGCAATTTCTTTTAATGGCATTAATAACTGAAAGAAATAGATATATTTTAGAAAAGATGCATAAAGTTTTATCACATAAAATTTTTTATTATATTTTTTCCGTCAAACTATTTATTAAAACAAAAAAATGTTACATTTTTAGAATTCCTAAGATTACTCTGTTTCAATTGTACTTTACGTTTCCACACTTTTAAAGTGATTTTCGAACAATTTCAGAATATAATGATAGCAATGAATTAATATTGTTTTCTTTTATTGACTACCCCATCAAAAATGCTTTACATTTTGACAATAATTACCTTTTGAGTATATACTTTAATTCCTAATTTGAAAAACAAAACAAAAAAAAACATAAAAAAAAAGAGAAAAAGAAAGAAACAGCTTTATTATTTGCAGTCATAAAAATTATTTCTTTATATTTGTAGAGGTGATACCTCTTATAATTGTAGATAGGATATCTATAAATTGCATTCGTTGGAAATTCATAAAATAATTCCAATGCTTTAAATGTTAAAACTGTAAAAAAGTGTTATTTATTAGTATTTTTAAACTAAAAAAAATTCTATTAGTCTTGGCTAGCTTTTCTACACAGTGGCATGCGTGTGGCGGGTTGGCCTCCCCTGGTCTAATCGAAATGATTTCATTTATGTTTGTTGGAAGCCTCCACTATCACACGTGTCTGGTGATGCGAAAAAAATTCCATAATGATTACCCAGACTGAAATAATGATATGAATATGAGTATTATGCAAGTTGCTTAACATATAAACTGATTAATGGTGAATACTGGAGAATTACGCCTTTCACTTTCTTTTTATTCCCGATGAGGAGAACGTCCCCTGAAATTTGAATACTTTTCTGGGCACTCATTTATTATATTGCGATTTCAACGTCCCACTGGGCAAATCCATACACATATGAAAGTTATAATTTGATGCAAAACGTTTATAGCACATTACATTCATCTGAAAAGTTTAATAACCAACAATAATTGGGATGTTTTTGTTCAAACTAAAAATTTTTTTTTATACTACCTTAGTAAAAACTATTTGAGAGGTTAATAATGCCAATTTCATCAAATATAATTTAAATCTTTTAACTATTACTGGTGTATATATACCTCTAGCTAGGGATCTAGTATTTTTCTCTTTAATTTTAGGATAATCCGTATTTTTCAGATATTAAAAATTAAATTTAAGTTTAATTTTTATTAAATTTAATTAAAAGCCAAAAGTGCTCAAATTTTTCTTTGTTTGAAATTTTTACATAATTATTGATACATGTTTTAAAATCACTAAGAGTTGAGTATTTTGTTGCAATGAAATAAAATTACTAAAGAAATATATATGGACGTTATATTTTATTTTGTATCTTATACTTATTTCCAAATTCCTTTTAACTGTTTTGTCAATACATTTTCCTTATGACCTTTTATATTATAAATAATTTATTGGTTCAAATATACTTGATTTCTTCGAATTTCCTTAAATAAAATATGGATCAATAAGAACAATTCTGAAGAGAGCTTTTAATTTGCAATTGAGGAAACACTTCTACATAGGAAGTAAATGGAGTGATTCATATTTACATCATGTAAGAAAATATGAAGCGTTTTCTTTATAATATTATGTTCGTTACACAAAATTAATGGATTAATTTTCAAATATTTATATTCACGAGGAAGCAAAAACAATTATTATTTAATTTTAAGGGCACGAATTATTTCGTTTCATTAAAAAAAATGCTTATTTCCTTTCAAAGAAAAATAGGAATAAAAAATGCAGTTTTAAGTGAAGAGTAAATATTTTATCATTAAATAAAGTACTAAGATATCAAATATTTATTTTGAAAAAAAGAAGTTTGATTCATTTGAATAAATCTTCTTTCAAAGTAGTTAAATATTATAATACAATAAATTTTATTTACTAAAATAAAGCAGAAAATTCTTTCTAGTACTCACCTTATTTTAAAATTATTTGTATGTAAAATTCTGATAAAGTAAATGAGATTAAGTTTTCCATTTCAAGAAAGTTTACAGAACAATCACTGATTAATCTGATTGTAGAAATTTTAACATTTAACTTTCTTTGAAAAGGATTTTATCATTTGAAATTTACGAATACTCGATCCAGTTTTACATAAAGTAAATTTACATTAATTTTTTTATTTTAGAAAAGCAATCCGTATTTTTCTGATAATATATTTTAGTTAGTTTTCAATAAAAGTTATGAGTTAAATTAGCAGTTACATTTGTTTACTTATTTATTCTTAAATTGCAAGTATATCATCAAAAATCAAATCAAGACGGAAGTGCTTAAATTGAATAATTTAAAAAGAATACGTCAGCTTGTAAAACAAAATGAAAACATCAATGAAAAAATAGTAAAATTTTATTTCGCATAGAAAAATATTACTGCGGCCAATCTATTTTCCAAACGAAAAACTAAATTCCGTAGCTTACTTAAAAGAAGGTGTGAGTATTTCATAAAGTATTCTTGCATACCCAATAAATTTAAGGAAACTCAAAAAATATATTTCCGAGTAAAAGTATTTACTTATAAACATAGAAGAATTTTTTTTCTGTAAAAATATACAATTGCAGGGATAACATGCTGAAATTATTTTACAAACATGTTTCTTTTTTATTAGAGTAGTCAGTGAATTTACTTTATCCTTTTTTATGCTTATTTTTCTCCTTGTCATAATTTTAGACATTTTTTTAAAAAAAGTATTATCTAAAATTTGTTAAGGAGAAAAAAGAGAATTTATTGTTTAATTTCACTGTTTCTTCGACTTAAAAAGATTAATGACAACTACAACTTGCGATGACAAGAAAATTAAATACAGAATGTCAAAACTTACAATTTAATAGCTGTACGATATTATTATTAGAAAATATATGTAGTGTTTCATTTGTATGCCTTGCAAAAAAATTTTGCGCAAATCTTATAACCCTTTCTTTATTTTAAGTGTACCCAGATTTTAATTTTCTTATGAATAACAAGTATTGAAAAGGAATTTTTAAGCAGTTTTTGAAACTTCTGAGGATTTTTTGAAATAAAATTTGTTCAAAGTAAAAGTTCTAACAAATGTGTTATATGAAAACAACAACACAATAAATGTGCATTAAAATATATTTTGTTCAGTTTACTTATTTTGTGAATATTTTGAAATAAATACATATGGTATCAAATCCGGTTTTAAAAGATTTCACGAGACAAACGTTAATGTAAATAATCAGTGTTCTACATCGAGTTATTTTTTTCATCATATAATGCACCAAATGAAGAAAACAAGATTCCCAAAATATTTTTAAGCATATTCTGTCGTAATTTTTAAGGAACGGAATTTAATCAAAGTGTAATAAAAACATCAAAAGTTATTTTCCAATAACGGGAAAAAATTCTTTGGTACACCTATTATATCATACATTGCTTCCGAATCTATTACATAAATTGTTTTTGAATCTATGACGACTCAAAGCAAAGAATTGGGCACAAACAATTAAAAAACAGTTATAAATTGATATTTTACAGGTACCAAACCCTTTTTTCTTAAAAACATTCTTAACAAAAGAAATATTCAAAAAAATTCCTTGCCCTGTCTGAAGATTTTCTTTTTAAGCCTCAAGAACAGAAATGTTTACCTCTCTTGTCTTCAGGGAGTTTCTCAGTTCAAGACTTTCGCAGCCTGTTCGATTACAGAGAATGTGTACCATGAATAAAACACAAGGTGCTGAAAATGCATTCCAATCTAGTATTTACTTCAAACTGAAAAGAGGGCATTTATTTTCAATTTCAAAACGAAATTTAGAAACAGTATAGAGTATAGTGTTTGCACCTACATTAAAAATCACCACTTGCAATTACTGTATGATTTAAGTTGTTAAACTCAGTAAGATTTTTTTTCAGTCATATAATTTACGAGACATTTTAATTTACTTATTTACTTTTAATTATTTAAATCAAAGAATTATATCGCTTTAACTATATGTGTCAGAACTTTAACCAAATTAGGTTCAAATAAATTAAAATTTTTTTCTTTGATAAAGAAAATGAAATATAATTTATTTATAACATGTTTTACTATGCTTCATTTTTAAAATAATTTCTTCTTACCCTTTTTTAAAATTATTTTTTATTAGTTATATTGTGCGCTTATCGTTGTAAAACTATTGGTTTTGTTATGCAATAAATATGTGTTTCTAACATTATACAATGGAACATTAAAATTTTAACATCAGCATTTTTAATTCAGTACGAAGTTATATTTCATACCTAATTAGCCCTATATTATTTTAGAACTCAACACTTTTATCTATAATTAAGAGTGAAAAATTTTTGCTTTGTTCTATTACTCTTCCACATATTAATTATTTCATGGAAACTTTGCCGTATTCTGTAATTTCAACTTTCCAGCAATATTAAGTTAAATTAATAACTATCTTAAAGTTATAACCATAACTTTAAGAACCATAAGGTTAACTCTTTATCTATCGCATTATAATTTACTGCAGATTTTTTAATGCAATACTTTTTTTTAATCACTGCATTGAGAATTAAGGTATATACATAAATAAAATATTGAACTTTGAGAAATTTAATTTGTTAGAGCTAATTAATTCAATTGGTACTTAAAAGCACGGTCACATTCCACAAAAGTTTCAAATATTTTCATAATAGGTGTGGTGGCGGGGTCCTAACTGGGACCCCATTCACTCTGCCCGGCGCGTTTCTAAGTGTGGGAGGAAATATAGCATGACCAACAAACGCCATAATAACAAATATATTTATTCAAGTTCTGAACAAACACTTAAACAATCACAAGTTTAACTATAAGAAGAAACCTAGGAGTGATCCCTAAAACGTCGATTAATCATAATACTCAATTCTAAGTAAACCCGACTAGCAGAAATGGTCAAGGAGAACGATCACTAACTAACCTCAGGCCGGTACTGAATCTACTATCTTAAATCTTCAATCTAATAATTTAATCTCATAAATTACACCTTTTAAACGCGTGCCAAGTTCATGAAGTAATTCTCCAATGTTCAACTTACTTGACAGCTTCGCTGCTCCTTCTCCTTTTTACATCTACAAAACCTAGACTTTATATAGTCGAACTAATTAACATATCTCTATCTCGTATTTTTCCTGAAAGGCTGTGGATTAGTATAAATGCTAGCCCCAAAGTTTCCCAAGAGGATTAGTTAGAAAATCTCGCGAAGAGCCCCGTCACATAGGAAAAGACCGCATGACTTTTTAATGCAGTTTTAACTCTTAAAAATGCTGAATAACCAGAGAACACTAATATCTTACAGCGTAAAATATTTATTTTTAAAGATTATTAAATTTTAAAAATTTATTTACTTTTTTACACATAAACTTAATTTGATGATATTGAAAGAAACAGTTTTTTTCATTAACCCTTTGACGGTTATGAACGAGTTCAGCTCGCAATCGAATCTTGCTTCATAATGCGCGCAAACGAGTTCCGCTCGTGGGCAAAATTTTGACCGAGAAATGGTTAGAAACCAGCACTACTCGCGTAGTGAAAATTTTCCCCAATGCGCGCTGAAGAGCTGAGCTCGCGTTCACAGTTATTATTCTACATTGATTATGTTACAAACGATTCCGACTCGTGAAATTTAGTTAGTTTTACTGCCTACAGATGGCAGTACGGGTTCCATAAATTTCTTTTCATAATGAAGGGGGATTTTTTTTTTACCTTCTTTTTATGCGTATTTTGGCGCGTGTTTTAGGGTGTTTGTAAAGTAAAATGGCTCAAAAGCGAAAGTTACATAATTATGATGATGTTTATAATTGTGATACAGAAAGCTTATCAAGTTTTGAGTCTGATGAAGACTTTGTTCACAGTATATCAAGCTCAGAAGACGATTCAAGCGATGAGGAAGATTTTTCGTGTGTTCGACAGTGGTGTAAAATTAATTCAAGTTCTCACGCTCCTAGTCGATTTAGTTTTAATGGCGATGTGGGCATGAAAGCTTGCGTGACAAATATTTCTGACCCACTAGAGTACTTGGAGCTGTTTTCGAGCACACACAAAAAGATTTTTAGGTAATTACTGTATTTAAATGCTTCATAAAGTTTTACATTAGTTGTATTTATTTAGTCCTTTCAATTTAATATTTGTCTAATATTTATAATTAACTATTATTATTTATATAATTGATTATAATCATTTATAATTTACTATTTAATAATTATTTTAAAGGGCGTAAAAACTGTTATTTATGTACTACAAATACTTTAAGAAATTTTTAAAACGCGTGAGGCGAGCTATCTACGGCATCGTCAGAGAAGGATGACATTTTCGGAAGAACGGCTGGGGAAAACAGCTGCCACTTTCGACTACTGTTTACTCGTAATGCTGCGCGAATTAAGTAAACGAAAACTTCTCGTTTCCCTAACCGTCAAAGGGTTAATATACAGAAATTCATTAAACGTTTTGCATTTTGAGTGAGGTTTCGATTGAATGTTTTTTAAAGTATTGCACCGTGGGGTAAGAAATTTGTATTTTCTTAACATGAACTACTGCACCTTGACTTCAATCTCTTGATCGTCGCCCTAAGAATCTAACTAAAATTCCAGCAGATAATTTACTGGGATATCTTTATCTGAAAAATCATCTGTTACTACATCATTGATTTTAGATAGTAGATTCTGTAATAAATCGAAAGCCTCTTGAAGATAGAGTTTCTTTTTTCAAGACATATTAAGAGAAAAGGAAATAGTAATAATAATAGCATCTTGAAAATCTCCTATTATTGTTAAATCTCAGTTATACATATAGAAATTAAAACATTGTTAATTTTGAAATAAGAATAGGTATTTCATTTAATTGTGTGGCAAAAGAAATAATAAGTTCAGATTTAAAGTTCAATTTTTTTTGAAAACGTGAAGATAAAAAAATAATAAGCAAAATAAATAAGTTAAGCTAAAAGAAATGCCAAAAAAGCGTAAGTCTATTGCACTATAGTGATGACTCTACAACACAACAGAAAACAACAATAAGCCACAAGGACGGGGGAAAAAAACAAAGTTCTTGATCCAACACCCAGTGCTCTGTCGGTACTTATAAGTACCACAAAGTTGAAATTAGTTATACACACTGTTCTCTTAAAATAAATTGTCAAATTGTTTTTTAAGGCTTCCTTAATATATAAAAAATAAGACACATTTTGACATTAACAACTTTTTGGAACAAAAATGACAATCTTCACAATCCTATCAAAATATCAGCTGAAAACGTAACTTCTGCTATAAGACTATATATATATTCGCCTTCCCCGCTAAAATACTCATCTTATAAAGCACGTGCTGCCATATATCTTGAAAGAGTGGATTTCAAAGAATATTCCTGCTAAGTATCGTCAACGTATTCGTAACAATGGTTATCCTATGTAACTTTAAAGTGAGTGGTACTTACACTCAAGAGCCAAAACATTATGACCCCCCTACATTTTGCAATGAACTCGCCTGGATGACGTGGAAGGCACGGGATCAGGTGAAAGTGGTATTTAACTGCTGCTGGAGAGTTTCAAGAATCATTCTTTCACTTACTTCTGTGTGTGATGGGAAAGGCTGCGGATCTAAGCGATTTTCATAGAGGGCAGATTGTAATGGCTCGAAGGCTCGGAACAAGTATTTCCGAAACTGCACGATTCGTGGGTTGTTCGCGATCTACAGTTGTTAGTACTTAGATAAAGTGGATAAAGGACGGTGAAAAACTGATCTATAGACAGACTGGTCTATGGATCAGTGGGAGAGAATTGCCTGGTCAGATGAATCATGGTTTGTCATTCGTCCCGCAGATGGCCTTGTCAGGATACGCCGTCTTCCAGGCAAACAGTTGCTCCATCAATGTACAGTGGGTCATACACATGCCGGTGGTGATGGTATTATGCTTTGGGGGACGTTCTTTTGGGCGTCTCTGGGACCCGTGGTTGTAATAGAACAGACCATAAATACTACAGGGTATCTGAACATCATTGAGGACCAGTTGCACCCTTACATAGCCTCTGTTTTTCCAGCTGGAAATGTAATGTTCCAACAGGCCCGTGTCACAAGACTAAAATTGTGTTGGAGTGGTTCTAGGAACATGATGCTGGATTCCAGTTAATGTCCTGATCGCCTAACTCTCCGGATCTCAATCCAATAGAACACATTTGGGATGTCATGGGACGGCAGTTCAGAGTTCAAAGACCACCAATTCGCAATATCTCGGATTTGCGTGACCGTTGCTTAAACATCTGGTACAATCTGTCTCCGCCAATCTACCGAGGACATGTGGCATCCATGCCCAGGCGGGATGAAGCTGTGTTGCGTGCCAAAGGTGTGCCAACTCGTTATTGACAGGTGGTCATAATGTTTTGGCTCTTGAGTGTATAAGTACCGTCGATAGATGAGGGTTAATAGAAATTAACTAAAAATAATAAAGAAAATGCGTATCACAACATAAATGGTTAGGCTCAAGAGGGGATTTCACCATTACCGCCAATGTAAGTAGAATTGACCCCCAAAAATAAATTTAGAGTTAGCTTGAATTAAAAACTCATGTCATTCCTACTGATAAAATATTTCGATACAAAACTTGAAATAAGTCATTGAGCGTGATAGGGACCAAAGACCTGAAATTTATAAGCAGTTTATTATATTTTTTTCTATACTGTTACTTTTATTCATTTCATTATTGTACTGGCTAAATCATTATTTTTGCAAGTGTTCGTTTTTTTTAAATGGGAAGAAGCATGGGCTCGACAAGACATCGTTAAAAAATGAGTAAATCTTTTTTCTCTCACTTTTTTCCATTCATTTAATATAAAACACGTCGTGTGTGAATGATTCTTCCAATTTAAGTTACAGAAGTAAGCCTTAATTAAAAACACTTTGAAACGGAGACAGAAGTTTGTACAATCATACATATGTTCGTCTGCAATAAAACATATGTTCATCTGTAACAGAAAGGGAAATAATTAAACTGCCTATATTATTAGATTTATAACAAGGAAGCGCGCGCGCCGGTTAAAATATCAAATATATATTTTCTCCTTAGTAACGATGTATATAATTAAACCTACCATTGGATGATTGAACAAATTAACTTTCAAAAATTTCCAACTGGCTTAATGCTTTTTTTAAAGTACCTTTATGACCGAAATATAGAAGTCCTTGTATTCATGTAAAGAAAAAACAGAAACTATATTCCAAAAAGACCCTCATGTGTATAAATAATTTTTTTTCACGTGGGGATCACGAATTTTTAAGCTTTGTACTCGATCATAAATAGAAAATCACCTCAATTATGTAACGAGTTGTACTTTCATCAATAAATTAAAGAGATAACATATGATACAGTCTTCATGTCAAAAAATCTCCTACGAAATACTATACTCGGGGCTTAAGAATTACAGATATATTTCTGAATGGTCATCATTTATACCTACGATCCTTGTGTCTTAACTCATTCTGTTCTAGACACAGATCTCTTAATGAGATCGCATTTCAAATTTTTAATCTTTTTATTAATAGTAAGTGATGTATTGGGGCCTGGTGAATCTTCAAGTAATTCCTTCAGAAATGTATGTATATGTGCAACGGCTTGAAAGTATTCAACTTCTTAATAAATTTCTCAACACAAAACGCATGATTCCACTAGCATATTTGAACCCCTTAATTCCTTCAGGACCGGCGAAAATAGAAACAAACGTTTCCGTAGGGCACGCACGTTTCGATAGTTTTTGCACGCACGCGACTGGGGGGATTTTACTGCTAAACCTAATTAATTTAAAAATTCATAAAAAAATCTTTAATACAATCAAATACGTTAAAATTAACAAGGTACTCGTACTATAGTTGATAATAGCTGAATATACATTACAAAAGTTTTCGTAGAACTTCATAAATGTTAGTAAAATTTTTCTTAAAAACCCTTTTGCGAATTTTATAGAATTTTTAAAATTTTAATAAGAAAAAAAAAGTGCTCTTTTCACTCTTTCCGCCATGATGATTAAAACAAAATTGAAGCAAAACTTACAAATTCTATCTGGGAAATCCCAAACGATAAATTTTCTCTCACATAAACTTTTTGTGGCTTGAACTGATACACAAATGACTTAAAACAGCTAATATTGGTTTATTTTAATTAACCCTTTTACTGCACGCGCGTAAGCTTTTTTTTGCATCACATTAGTACTATATTTTCTGTTTTATGGTTATAACAATTCTGGTTGTGATAAAAATTTAATTCTTACTGAATTAAAAATGAGTCAGAACAAACGATTCTTTTTCGTAAGAAATGAGCCATTGCATTTATTTTATGAATATCTGCTTTTTAAATGTTTTTGAGAATAAAAATTATTGTGTTGTCCTCAGTTCTCTGAGTATAACGGCAAATTTATCAACTATTGTATACTCTGTTTACCATCAACCCCAATGAATTTAAAGTTATGCATTTTTCAAGATTACGCCATGTCAAATGGGGCAAATGATGGCAGAATCTAAAAACATATCAGATGTTACAAAGACTGTAGAGAATGTACTTGTTTCTAAGATGATAACTGATCCGAAAATTGTTGTTGTGTCTTTCATACCTTATTTTGTTGTTTCCGGGGCTGATGCTCCAGTCCTCATGAATTACAGGATGTGTGGTACAGCGTCTATTGTGATTTCTATTATTTAGAAGTTTTCTGTTACCACAAAACAGCTTGTACCTTAAATTATGCTATATATTTTACCTTATACTTTACTTCGTAAATTGTCTTAAATCTAGTACATATATTTTATCTCCAAAGTCATTTAAAAAATTCACAAACTGTACAGTTTTTATGTAATTATCTACGTAACTTCTAAAATTGATATCAATATTATTGATTAAAAAGTGAAATGCTTACATTAATCGATTTAGTAATTTAATTTCCCTAGCATTAGGTGGATAGTTTCAAAATTAAATTTCCTCACTATCAATTTCGACTTTTTCGTAAATTTGATATGTATCTGCGAAGTAAATCAATTGCCTCAAATCTCACAAATATTTACTTCAAAGTTTCCGGAATATGGAGGTTTTCATAAACATTCTGACAGAAATTCAATGTACCTTCATTTGATGTGATATTTATATTTGATATTTTTAAATTCTTTTTTTTACAGCAAAATAAATTTCCTTCAGCTCTAAAATTATAAAGACAAACTCGGAAAAGTAGTATTATGAAGAATACGAACTATAAGATTTAGTTTTATAAGTAATAATGTAACTTAAATAAAAAATTAAACTCTACTTTCCTGTACAGTTTAAAAACATATTAATAAAATAAATTTTTATAAGAAAAAAGACCAGCATAAAGAGTTTTACGTTAGATGATAATAAATTAGGCATATAATTATCGATATCATTTACAAAGAGTCATTAAAAGACGAGAGCATGCGTGTATCAAGTTCAAAATCAGAAAGAAGTGGTTAGATGGTTGAATGTGAGTCCTGTGAACAAGCTTTGGCAACAATTTCTAACCCCGGATTCTGCATCCAAACGTGGCCAAGGGCGGCCACACGCTACCACGAGTACCGATGACCTATATTTGTTATTCGCGCCCGAAGTAATAGAGCTGCAAACTTCGGCTGAGCTCAGATCCTCTCTCGCTGCAAGCTTTGAAACGTTGGTATGATGTTCAACCGTACATCGAAGGTTTCACGTACGTGGGCTTTATGCGAGACGATCAACTATTGGCGTCTCGCTCACGTCATGCTTTTGTTGAGAACGTTTTCAGTGTGTGTGGATACGTAAACATTTCCACCGGAAGCATGAATGAAGGGTTGTTCTTTTTACTGATGAATCCAGGTTTAGCTTCGAAAGCGACAGTAAGCATATTTTGATTTCGAGAGAGCCGGGAACTCATTTTTATCCATGCCACATCCTTGAAAGAGAAACATACATATCAGGCAGTGTCTGTGCTTGGGGTGGCATCTCTTTGAGTAGATGTACATTCCTCCATGCATTTTCCCGTAGAAACGTTAATGCTCCCACCTATAGAAATGCCAACCTGGATGCTTATGTGCTCCCTTATGCCTGGGCAATAGGTGTCACTTTTGTGCTACAGTATGAAATGCCAGGCCACACAGGACTCGCATCGTGGATGCTTATCTTGAGCAAGAAATAATTCAGCGCATGCAGTGGCTAACTCGATCACCGGACCTTAGCCTTATCGAGAATGGTTGGGATGCCCTTGGACAACATGTAGCTGCTCTCAATTCCCCTTCCTTGAACCCCAGCCACGTTTTAAACTGACTTGGAAGAACAATGGCTGTGCTTCCTAGAGAATTAATAGAACGCTTAACTGAGAGCATCACATATCATTGCATGTGCTGTATTGCTTCTTGGGGGGATCATATCCATATTAAAGGTACTTTTCCTATACCCAACCGATTTATCCGATGTGTTCATTGTGTACATATGTTAATTTTTATAACACCATATTGTATGATACTTTCTTTTTATGCTATCTTATATCTCCCTATGTGTTATATAATTTGTATAAGTTTCCTTATATTCTACGCATAACTTTTTGAGTAATCGCCGATTTGTGATTTTTCCTTAATTTATGATAACCTTTGTATTAATTTATATCAGTCCATAAGCATCAATCAGTCTTATTGTCAGGAAAAAAATTACAAGATAACGATACATTTAAATAGTTTCTTGAAAGAACAAATATTTTAAAAAAGGATGTATTTCAGCTTCGTAATTTAATAAAAAAAAAGGAACAAGTCTTACAGTAGTCGCATATGATGTGTAACATCTGATGTTATCTTGGTAAATACGCAATAGTAACTTAAATCCTGAAAAAAAATGAATCGGGTATAATTGGAAATAATTTTCTATCGAAATTATTTCCAATCATTTATTAAACATCATTATTTTCATTTATTAAAATTTTATTTAATTAACCCAAGGAGTAATGTGCAAAAATTTTATCAAAAATAATTATTCTTGTTCAATTTGGGGAAAAGCTGAAACGCACGCACACGATAGAATTATAACTAAAATATGACACAAACACTTGTGATTTCAAAGTATTTAATAACTGTTGAAAAGCAGCTTCAATAACAGTACCACTGTTAGTTGTCGAAACATTTCGATTTGTGTTCATTTCCAGCTTGAGTTCATCATTCAAAAAAACTATAAGCGGACAATCGTAAAGTTGCCTGACTGACAAATAGATTTGGTAAAGCAGTAGTTGGGTAGGCCGTTGATGTTTGTGAGAGAATTGTGTTCGTTGCACGTGCCCAAAAATCCCTGCTGGGTTGAGTTGAATTATGTGCAATTCCTTTCGGCTGTACTCTTCGAGTTTTTAATTTTTTCCTCACGTTTCTTTTGCCGAAAATCTCGCATATATTCTGCTCTGGATTTACCCGTCTCTGCAAATCACAAAATCATGAAAATTTAATTAGCTTGGTAAATGCTTAAATATTAGAAATATTAGAGAAAATCAAAATTACCCACGTAATTAATCACAATTAAAAATATCAATTGACAGGGGCAGGAATTAACCTCAAAGTATGAAAAAGATATACACTAAAATATTTATTCGAATAATTCCATATTACTTATTCGTATTTTTTAAAAAGAATAATGAGCTTTGTCAGACGCTTAACAAATTATTTAATTATTAATATAGTTTACACATATTAATATTACCTCAGATTTCATACACAACGAGCCCTGAGACTTTGGCAATTGAGCGTAAGAATCACAAGTTTATCCTGGATGAAGTCTAATAATACTTGCTGTTATGTGCGAAGGGGATTTAGAGTCAAGAAAACGAAACCGAGTTTTTGAATTCGAATATTTTGAAAGGCTAAATTTAACAACATAAAAAAGACTGGCTGCTATATGACTGCTAGAGTTGTACCCCACGTGGTTATATCTTTACGAGATCCAGCTAAAGGACTTAGCTTCTTCTCTGACCCTAAGGTGAGAAAACAATACAAAAACAAAGATCCCACGGCTTAGACCGCTCGGGGGGGGGGACC
Organism: Trichonephila clavata; assembly: GCA_019973975.1. Lineage (NCBI taxonomy): Eukaryota > Metazoa > Arthropoda > Arachnida > Araneae > Nephilidae > Trichonephila > Trichonephila clavata. Next base: position 28,554 of record BMAO01006155.1, on the reverse strand, counting down.
CCTCTTGAATGAAAGAGAAAAAACAAAACTTCACTGGGAGGGTACGGAAAAGAAGCCGCCAAGCGCGCTGATTGGTCAAATCAAACAGCATTCGCTTCCACGACTTCCTGTTACGCATTTCTGTCCCTTTTCACGAAATCACTCCAAAAAATATCCAGCAACCGAGAGTAAAGATGTTACACATAAAAAACATTAATTTTCAAGATTAAGTGATAGCTATAAATATTTCAAAAAATGAAGTGCATTTCTTCATATACACAAACTGATAACCTACGGCTGCGTGCAGGATGGCCGAGTGGTTATGGCATCAGACTCAAGTCTGGAGGCGTGTTCATCCGGGAAGTATACTTACAAACCTTCACCTCCGTGCTTTGATCACGAAACCCTAAGTTGCCAATGCCTAACATAAGAAATCTGACGTCCGTTCCCGGAAAGGTGAGTCACAGCTACAGAACGCGCCTCCCTGGTGTTATCTGATTCGCGTTTGCGAGCGCGGGTTCGAATCCCGCTTCTGCACGGTTTATTTTTTAATTTTATTTTTTAAGTATGTCTGATATAACCATGCTTTTTAAAAATTTCTTTCATGAGTATTTCGCATATTGCATTCAGTGAATGAGTGAGTGATTTTAGGGTTTATTGGCGCAAGAGCCGATTTCGGCTATACTGCGCCAAACATTTGTTTTAATATCTGTGGTCTAGACGGAAGAGAGAAAGAAAGAATGAATTGAATGACAAGAAAGAGGGTTGAAAATAGAGAAGGATCACTAGGGTACCCCGGGTTCGTGAAGCCCGTGTTTACCAAAGACAGTAAACCCCTTGGAAAAAGGAAAAGATCACTAGGGCACCTCGGGATTGTGACACCCGTACTCACCTAAAGAAGGTGAGCCCCCTGAGGGTTGCATTCAGTGAAGAAATTTTTTTTAAAATTTAATTTTTAGATTAGTTGAGTTTTTTTTTTGCACTTAAAATGGTTATTGAAAGAAATTTTATTTTAATTTTGTGAAACCATAAAATATAACGTTCAACTAAATTCAAAATATCAATTATACTTTTAAGTTATTCTGTCCAAATGAAAAGAAAAAAGAAAAATGAATGTCTTGGGAGGGGAAAAAATAAACCGTCTGAAATTTGAAAAAATGAAAGTCTTAATTCATTCCTTTTAGCAGAGAGTGAAATGAGGTTATACAGTGACTTGAAAATATTCCTTTTCAAAAAAATAAAATTATGCAAAAACTAAAAGAATTCAGCTATCAAAATCTATTTTACCTTATAATTGATTTAAATATTCTATTTATAAGGAGAATCATTTTGGTAATTTCATTGAAAAACTTAATTGGGATGTAATGAGCATTTTAAGATTTTCTTTTGTTGAGAGAAACCGCAACCAGAGAAATCGCAAAAAGTACAGGAATTGAAAAGCTTTTTATCATCAATTAGAATGACTCTCTTTTTCTATAAATTCGTGATTTACCATTAATTCTTAATTGAAAAAATCTTTGTATTTTTCACGTATAAACTTGAATTTCATCTCATTTTATTATAAGTTCCAAGTAGGAAATTTCACTGCACATAATAGCAGGAAATACATGTAAAACAGATAAATCACAGTATTTAATGTCGATGCTCACATACAAAAAACATAGCTGAATCGGGAATGCTTTTAAAAGGGTTAAAGAAAGCATTACTATCTAATTTCTCATTTTGTATCTAATAGAGAGTGAAATTTAAGCAATTCATTAAAAGTGAAATGTCAGAATCTATTTTAAAAATAAGACAATAAGCACATTTTTTGAAATCTATTTTAATTAATTTTAATGGTTTTCTGTACAAACAAACCAAAGGTTTGCCTCAAGGTGGCCTACTAGCAATAGTTTGGCTAACTTATATTTACAGTTTTACGAAAATAATTATATTATTAATAACGATTATTACATATTTAGATACGTAGATGACCTAATTATTTTTGGTAAAAATATAATTTTAACCCAAATATTACTTTTTATTCGAATTATTTAAAGCTAATTAAAATTAATAGTAATCTAGTTAAAACTAATTACTTGGATCTATCATTTTGTATTAATAACTATAAATCACATAGCAGTACTTTTGATAAAATAGATGATTTTACTTTTAACATTCTTAAAGTGCCTTACTGGAATTCAAACATCTCTATATCAATATTTAGAAATATTATTTTCAATTATATTTATCGTAATAATGTATTAGTTAATGATAAATTTAATATATATTTAAATCTTAATAACTTTATTAAACATTGTATGGAACATGGATACCCTCCAAAATTCATACAAGTTACCTAAGTGTTAAATAAAAGTAAATATTATTTAAGAAAATTTTTAATTAATGGAAGGAAAACAAACAAAATACATACTTATATAATAAAAAACTGAAGTACACATTTACATTGATGTAATAAATTTATAAATGCATCAGTCATGAACAATCTGCTTTATAATTAGTTTAACAACTCTAAGTTAAGAACAAGTTTAATAATTACCAGTGACCCCATCGGCTTGTCATATATAAAAGTATAAGCAAAAATTAATATTTATCTAGATAATTTTCACTGTTTGCAATTAATCCATTAACTGAATATTTAAAGTTGCGGGATTCCCTTCCCAAGGCCACAGTTTTCCACGTGGGTGTGCGTATGTGATGTATTGGCGGGGGGGGGGTGAAGGAGTAAATAAGAAAAATCCTCTGAACATATAGATTGTCAAGGTTCTTTTATTGCTTTCCAAAGCCTTTGGAATGATTTTATGAATAGTAGCGCAAAGAAAATATCTTACTTTGGAAAGACGTATATATACGTCCAGGGCAATAATCGCTTTGATTTAGCGAAACATTTATATACGTCGGTGCTCTTAGGAGGTTAAAGTCGTATTGTAACTTTAGCGTCAATGTATAGTATTATTGAATTCAATACATTGTTATTAAAGGGGAAGGGGGTCGCAATAAAAATTATGTTTGAATATTGGGTCGAAAGTAGTAAAAGTTTGAGAAGCACATCCTATACCATTTCCAAACAATAATTTTTTTTTCACATGTAAACAAATTGTGTCCTGAAAAATCATTTCAGGCTCCTTATACCATTCGAAACAATTGAAGTTTGCATATAATTGTGTGGTGAGAAGTAGATGACAATAGTCGTAAAAAGGCTGACACAGCAGTAAGAGCTTATATAAAATTTCTTGACAGCACAAAAAACTTATTTACAGACTATACCAAAATTACACACACACACACACACACACACACACACACACACACACACACACACACACACACACACACAACACACACACACACACACACACACACACACACACACACACACACACACACACACAACACACACACACACACACACACACACACACACACACACACACACACACACACACACACACACACACACACACACACACACACACACACACACAATGTGTTTGTCCCCCAAATTTATACTCCACCAGCATAGTTAAGGTAATGACGAAATCGTTTGATGTCGATTAATATTAAATACCAAGATAGTCTTCAAGTGAAGTGCCGGCTCAATATCAGAATGGTTTTTGTTTCACCACCTAAAAAAAGGATAGTGATAATGATAACGAAAGTACACCTAAAGATAATGAAAGCACGAGAGACAGTTAAGTTTTCCAAACAAATTGTTCTTTGCTTTTTTTTCTATATTGCGTTTTGTTATACCTGCGTTCTCCATTTTATGAGCATGCAATGCTTTCGCGCAAAAGTTTGTTCATATTTTTGCTTGTTCCCCTAATTTTTTGAGCAGCGTCATTAAAATTTTCTTTCGAGATCTTTAAATAATTTTTTGTTTAAAGGAACATTAAATGGATGTTAACTCATGATACAGTAATTCTTCTAAAGTCGATGTAAGTAAGCCAGCACGTGAAGCGCTCAGTGCAGTAACCTATTATTGTACTATTAAAATATCTGTACTATTTAAATTATATTGTGTGAATGCCCTCCTTACTGCTACAATGATAACTTATGCAAATATTGACAGCAAGCGGACAGTACATGGTATTGCAGACACCACCGCATTGCCTCTGCTGATATTTAATTTTTTTCGGCAAATAAAATTCCTAATTTAGGTTGAAAGAAACAGTTTTATAATCCCGAAATATTTCTGTCCTGTTGGACAATAATGTCTGGACGCTGCTGAGATCCAGTATGATAATATGATGGTTCTTCTGGACCCATTGGGTTTATATTCGTAAGATACCCAGTGATTATGAGGACCAATGCGAGCAAAAATATATCGAAGTGATAAAACTGCAATACCAGTAGACCATAATCTTGATGAAGTCAAATTCTAATACTTGCTGGCTAGAATTTCTTCTTCTTACACAAGACATCAAGCGACAGTTCAATTAATCAAGTATCTGAAACGACTTCCATATGAGAAATCAATTGTACAATCGTTCCCTTTTTTAAATGCTCTGAAAGGTTACTAATCTGTTCATCGTAGCATGTAGCATATATTCATGTTACTTTAATGTTTACTGTCTATCGTCTTCATGTTGCAGACATTTTTTAGTTAGGAGCATATAACATCAATATTCGCCTGAGAAAGAGTGTAATGGATTAAAACATTCTTCATTGACTTTACTTGAAGACACTCTTGAAATCGTTAGTTTTTTCTTAAAACTTTTTATTCCTAAAAAAATTGTATTTATTAATATTTTAGCAGTCAAAAGTTTTCACAAGTAGAATACATAAAAAAATATAGATATCTTACTTTCACTCAAAAGATTTATAAATTGTTATTCCAATAAATGTAAATATTTAGAAAAACTCTACAATTTTATATGCATAAGATACCAAAGTAGTTTTACTAGTCATTGTAAGCGAACTTTAAAATTTCTTTTTAGTTAGTTCTGGAAAAGTTCTTTCGATATACTCAATTACATAAAGAGCTATTTCCTAAATGTGTTTTCCGTTGAGCTACCCCAGAGACAATTAACTGAGAGATGGATTATGTGTACAACCTGTCCAAGAAAACCATCTGCTTTAAATGCACTTCGATTAAGAAATGGTTCAGTTTCATTAAGGGGTTTAATTTCAGAGTCTCGTCGAAAAGATTCAGATAAGATTCGTATCGTTTGCCTATTTCCTTTGTCGAAATGACGGTATGTGTCTTGTTATATGAAGTAATAGCTCAAAATACTAAATACTATTTAGAACTCTTAATGATCTGTTGAAGGATCCACAGTCGCTTGATTAAACTGATCTTGAAAACTAAAGTATGTTTTCAATTTCATGTTTCGTAATATTTGCTCAGTTTTCCTTTACTGTTCTAGTTTTTAAAATTGTGAGTGGCAATATCTAAATTTCAAACCCGGAAAAAATACTGGTTTATTTAAAATAAGAAATATAAATATAACATGACTTGTAAAGTTTTTTATGCTCAAGTGATAAAAAAATGCGAATATTTTCCAAATAATTCGTTTCTGCCATTCAACTGAATAAAGGCCTGTAAAACACCAAGTGCAATTTAATTTAAAGGATTTTTTTTGTTAACATTTCCAAACAAGTCATTGAGTTCTGTATTGTTATTCGAGAAGGAATATAATATTAATGTAATAATATCTTTAAAATGCCTTATGAGTTCATATCTCTATACAAGACATCTAATAGTTGATATGCTTATGGATTTTACATTTCAAATATCTTACCTCTATAACTAATTATAACTCTTATTTGTGAAAGACAAGAGCATAAGAAATAAGTTTTATGCTGTTATTATAAAATTGTTTTGCTTATCTTAAGCCAAAAGCTTCAGTTATACGTAGTAATTGAAATGAAAAATTTGTTGTACTACTAGAATATGCGAGTTGTTATAAATATATATCATTTTAATGCATTGTTCCAATTTAGATTTTCCCAATTTAAATAATAACTAAATTTATGCTAAAAAGGAATAATAACATAATGATGTTTTCTTAATAAAACAGTCTTTTAATTTAATTATTTTTTATCCTTCAGAATTCTTAAATAATCATGCTGAAACAGAATTTAATATTAAAAATGAAATAAAATAAAAAAAGTAACTTTTTAAATAATCTGCTTAAGCTTTTAAGTTTCAGAATTTATGAAACAGAATAAGATGAGATAAATACTTTGTGGTTCATTAATCAAAATCATATATTAATGAAAGTTATGCCTCATTTTTGAATCAATCCTCATATTATTAGGGCCAAAGCATATGTAAATTATTTATTTTATGCAAGATGTAGCATATGTAACAACAGAATATATTTACAGAAATAAATTATTGAGAAAATGTTTCAAGTTAGCATACAGTTATATACTCTAGTTTTAATGCTAACTGACATTTACATATTTTGACTTCTTAAAAAAGGTTACGTACATATTAACATGAATTCATTAGCAACCCATCTGTTGATTAAATAAAATAAATTTTAAAGCTACTTAACAGAAATTATCTGGAAAGAATTAATTGTTTAAAAATGCATACTAAGGTATTGGAGATAGTCCTACTTATTTTGGGATTTGATAAAGATGATATCCGTTTCTTTAATATGTATTTTAACTTCAATAAATTTGAAATTAAAATTCCTGATTCTGGTTCATTAGGCTCCTCCTTTTTTAGTCTACAGAAATATTCTACTTAGAATATAAATTTTGTTTGCAAATATCACAGATTGAATGATCGACTGCGAATGAGTAACTGCATTAATTATAAATTTGTAAATTTTACACTTTTAAAAAGCAATAATAAAAATAAAAAAATGTAAATAGCATTCAAAATATCGAAACGAGCAAGCAATAGTGGAACAGATTTAGAATTTTGTATAAAGAGATATTTTGAAACAATTACTGAAGAATCACGCACAATGTCAAAACATAATACCCCACCGCTCTTCTTTTCTTATGTTAATTAAAGTTTTGTAGAATCCTGTATAAGTTTGTGAATCTGATTTTAATAATAAAATATCTGAATTTATCTGAGAGGAGGAGGAAATGATTGCATATAAATTCACTCATGTTAAATCCCAAAGAGATTTTTCTAATTACGAAGAACCAAATCATTCAATTCTGTTATTAAAAAAAAGCTCATTTGAGGTATGAAATAACTTTCAAAAACATAAAATTTTAGTAAAATTTTAGAGAGTCTGAATTTCAAAATAAATTTGATCAACAGATAAAAACAGAAGTTACAAAAAAACTACATTTTTTTTTTTGTAATCGTGAATTCAAAATAAATACAATAAACTTCAGATATACCCTTCCCGATTTATTACAGAACAAAAAGAAGTTAATGAAACAGTTTGAGTGAAATGATACGGAAAAAGAAATCTAAGAAAGATTGATGAGAAAGAAATAATTAAAGGTCCAATATTTTTTTCCCTTCCAAATGATTAAAAGTAAGGATTTGGGATAATAATTTTGGAGTAAAAAATAAATTAAAAAAAAAAAAGATTGAAATTTTAATCAGAGACTCGGGAATACAAATGAAAACGTTTCGTACAAAAAAAAAAAGCTGAAGATGATAAATTTCGGCTTCATGCGTTAAAGAAGCAATTTTTTTTTTCATTTTAAATCATAAAAGTTCTGGTACAAATTTGCCAAAAAATAAAAGCATACAGAATTAAAGGTATGAAAACTAGTAATTAAAATAGCTTTTTCTGACTTTTAAAATATTCAGAAAACTCATTAAAAGTTTAATTGTATATTTTTGATTAACTTTAATTGTGAAAATAATAAAAGAAGCAAATATAAGTCTTTTAAAAATCTACATACCGACATTAATTACTGAATAAAAAAAATTAAACTACCAAATTTGCATGCATGCAGAAACGATTAATTTCTGAAGAATTTTGATGTGGGAAGTTAAGACTTTAAATGTGCATGTGTGTGTGTGTGTTTTGGGCTAATTTATCGTACATAATAATGAATATTAAATAATTTTATATGAATCACTTCGCCCATTACTCCTACTTGTCTCAGCCATTGCAACGTTGATGGGAAAATTTGGTGACTAAATGAAATTAAAAATAATAATTTATCACAATATTTGTGCAAATATCAGACAGAAAATCGTGAACTTTCGAAGCAGTTTTTGAAGGCTTCCATCTTTCTAGAAAACTAGAGACAGCTGGTAAAGTGATGTGTTGAAGGCTTAACTGAATACAACGAAAACATTAACTTCATCGCATTAGGTAAATTATTTAAGCTGCCACTATATGTGAAAAATTAAACGTCAAAAATAGAGAGGTTCAATTAGTTAGACTTGTTTCAGAATCAGTTAATAAGTTCATGGTCTATTTTTTATCTCGAGTCTTAATGTTTATTCAGATTATGAAACTACATATGATTATTTAAAGTTTGGCATATCATCATAGCATAATAGTAATTTTAAAAATGGTAGTATATTATTTTTAATAAAAATGTAACAGATATTTTTTTATGAACTTGTTTTACATTTATTATAATTGGCGTTATTTTTTTGACTGGATTTTTTGTTAAAACATTGTTTTAAATATTAAAGATAAATCTTTGTTAAATAAATTTATAAAATTACTCCTATGTATCGAGAATTTTTATAACTGAAGCTATCTTACATTTCTTTTTTAGAGCAATGTAATGTTTGTGTATTTTAACAAAAACATATTTAATACGTTTTTTGGTTCATTTAACCCCGATTTTTTGGACTAAAATACCCGGCAAAATAACGGTATTAACCCTCTCTAGACCGGTTTCTTTGACGAGCCGGTATTTTACAGGTTTGAAAAGAGGTGTTGAATTTTGTACAGGCTTTGAAGCAGGGCAAATGGAGGTGAAAAGCGTAGTTTTCTAATTTCCCCATGATACATTACAACCGAGTTTCCTTTGTTCAAGCATGTGTTGTAGAATCTGGACGTTTGACGACAGAAGAAATTAAAAAACAGACATTAAAAGTAAAATGTAAAGTTAAAAATAAATTAAGAAAAGGAAAACAAGTATTTGAAAAAATATTGAGATTTTATTTATTTATATAACTTGACAATACATAATAGACGTTGAAAATATGTTTAATAGTACATAAAAGTATTCCAATGGATGAAAAATTTGCACTCAAATTAAACAGTAACATTGAAATAACCATTTTTAACTTCATGATAAATTAATCATGTATTTAAAATTTTATCATCCAAAGTTTTGTGATTACATGTGTATGTATAAAAGAAAAGTAATAAACATGAATGCAGACAAAATGTAGATATTTTATTTAATTTTTGACAGTATTTGATACGTTAAAAATATTTATAATTTCATATTAAAATATTCCAATGAATTAAATTTTCAATGTTATTGTATAATTAGTTTGTGGTAAGTTTAAGTTATAATTATAATCTTTATGATAAACAAATCATAAATTTAAAAGTTTACTCTGTCATTAGCTTTAAATCTACATCTCTTTGCATAACCAAAGTAAGAAACTAGAATGTGAAATAAATAAATTTCTTTTTTTTTTAAATATCTAATAAGTTCAAAATACTTTTGTAATAAAAAACCTTGTATAAAAAAATTCCAATGTATTAAAAATTTTAATTTTACACACAAACAAATTTTAGAGGAGCATTGAATTTACCATTTTTAGTGCCATAATAAATGGCACTAAAATGTGCCATTTTTAGTGCCACACACACACACACACACACACACACACACACACACACACACACACACACACACACACACACACACACACACACACACACACACACACACACACACACACACACACACACACACACACACACATACACACACACACACACACACACACCGGGAATTTGCATTTTTGCATGTAAATCGGGCTTTTAAGAGTTTATTTTTAATGTTGTAAGAAATTTTCAAAAATATGCTTTAAATTATTTCATATTTGAATTTTGATATATTAAGCGTATTTATTTGAAATATTTTTTTTTATATTTCTTTTGTGAGCTGTTGATCTAGTGGGGTAAGCAGCTAAATCAGGCCTACTTTAGATGATTGGGATGAAAAATAATTCCCTGCTCGGGTCAGTCGTTAAGCCCTTTATTTCTGTCCTTTGTTTCTTGCAACTTACGGAAGAAAGGGTCGCTGCAATATTATAAGGGTTTCTTTTCGTCAGGCAACATTTACAACTTTTTTAATATTTATTCCCACATTTTAAATTGCGCATGAGCGAGTCAGCGTCTATTAACGTTGCACTCTGAGGCAACTCGAGGATCATTTGCAACGAATCTCATAATGAAAATGGATCCTGAGCAACTCTTCTAACCTTCCCACGTCGCCAAGGTCATTGACTCTTCTACATGATGGGCCCTCAGAGGCCTTAAGACTCAAACCCGTAACTCGATTGCTTTGGCCACAAGTTCGTTTCCATTTCCGCTAGGCAATCCCGGTCACTTGCATTTATTTGAACAGTTAGCAACAACAAAATTCTCGTCGATTTAAAATCGCCGTGACCTTCAGAATTCGGAAATATCAACTTCTATCTACGAGTTTCAGCTCACAATTTATTTTTTGAGCATGTGCTCAGGAAACGGTTTGACTTGAGCATATTATGGTCATTTCCATTTTATATACGTGTTGTGAGCTTCTGACTTTGTAATTGCTAGGTTATTGCAATGCTAGTCATTAGTACCATACAATTAATTAATTAGTTCTTTAAGATTTACTACGATTTTAGAATAATTTTTTAAAAATCACAATCAAGATAAATGTTAATTTAGTATTTATTAAAATCACAATAACTAAACTTTTCATATAAATAAGAACGACAAAAATGAGATTTGAAAATTAATTTTTGCACTTTCAATTTTAAATTAATGATTCACCTTAAATCTGAACATGTAATTTAGTATGTAATTGGATAGGACTGTGAATATATTGTATGAAATGTAAAACGACGTAATAACTGAATGTAGTTTAGCAATAATTAAAAAAATATTTCTTTTATGACTTATTTTTCAAAAAATAATATTTTAAAAATTTGATAAAAATTAAAATTTAATTATTTATTAATCAACAGTTTTATTATAATTAAATAAGTATGATATTGTAATTACTAGAAAAAATAGATTAATTTATTGTGTAATTTCTTAACTGTGGATTTCATACATAACTTATTACATTCACGTTTAATTATTTAAAAAAATACTTATCTTGATTATCTTAAAAAAATATTAGCTCTTTTATTTTAAATTTTCTTATTTTAACTAATTTTCTGAAACCTTTTTTTCTTCAATACTAGCATCAATTCATTTCGAACATAAATCTGTAAATACGATTGTCTGTATTTTCTGAAAGAAAAATTAGTTACGTATTAAATTGAATAAAGTGCAGAGAGCGAATGTATTCGAAACGTTTTTATTTAAAACACTCTCTTGAGACTTCAAAACAGAATCCCGGTCTCCATTTCGTGAATTTTTCTCGCTTTTCTATTCCTTTGAGAATTTTCGGTAATAACTTTTATGGACAGTTTTTGAAAATGCAATTTATTTATTTTATGTCAGCTCTAACACAATTACCTTTTTCATACGAAAACATTTCTACATTATTTGTTGATGTTATTAGAATGATTTTTACCAGCAGGTAATTTTGAAAAAGTTAATGCGGAACTTTGCTGGTGAAAAATTTTAATCTGGTAAATCTTTTTTGGTAACATTTAAGGTGCTAGCGTTTTTCGGCAGCAGATAGTTTGGCCATCTATAATAAAAATTGCTTATTTGATATATTTGCACTCTATATTTTATTTTACTCGTCATTGCCTGAAATACAGTATTAAAGTACATATTCAATTTATTATTTTCAAATATTAGAATAAATGAAAGGTTATGGAGTGAAAACAGCTTAATTTTAGAGAATCCAAAAGTTAAAAAGAAATCCACACAAAATTTATTTATCATTGTAGGTGCGAATAAGAATCAGATTGAATATACTTTTAACAATAATCTTTTTCTGGTAAAGAATTGAACTATTCTATCCAAGGTTTAATTTCAAAACCTCAACTGTTTAATTATTAAATTTTTTGTTTAAAATAAAGTGCAGTTTTGTAAATTATGTTAAAAATTCTAATTATTTTAAGTTTTAAAATAAACAAACCATTAAATTATTATGAAAGAAGGGGAAAACTTTCTAATTATTCATAGTCATTGATATTTTTCAAAGTACTCACGTTTTGGGTTTTATATGAAAACGATTTTCTTAACAACAGGTTTTTGAATTTTAAATTTTTCATACAATTGGTTACAAATTTAAAAAAATGTATATATAAAAAAAGAAGACATTTTTAATTCAAAATAGGAATTTTAAATTAATTTTATTTTTAATGATTCAAAAGTATTAAAAGAGAAAAGATAAAGTACCTTTAAACACATACTAAACATTATTAAAATAAAAAAAAATAAGAAAACAACACCTTTAGAAATTGCAGAAAACATAAATGTTATGTGTTTATGTAAATCAATATTTTACTTCTTTCTTTGACTTTTAAAATCAAAGAATTTCTATGGATTTATTACTTAGTTACTCGATTATTTTGGAAACAAAATTACCGCAAATAGAAAGGACTTGGATGTTTAATGCTGCACTTCAATTGTACGCTATCATCATTAGTATCGAAAAGAAAAATATTTTTACTTAGACTAATATAATAAATATTGAAATTGGGCTAATAAATTACTTTATCTTCACTTGGGTAAATGATAATTTTGCAATCATGACTTACTACCATATATACTCAATGTTCATATAATGGTAATGTTTCATTAGATATTGAAAATAATTTCTCAGGCTTTAGTTATTGTAATATTTCATTTTTTGATGCTATAGCAGTTATAACCTTTCTAAACGAAAGACCATTTGAAATGATGATAAAATTTTTTTATATCGTCTATATATCTACATCTATTTATCTCTCTCTCTCGGTATATTATATATATATATATAGTTAAAATTTCTCAATAAGAGAGAGACGAATAAACATTAATCAAAACTGAAAGAAATTGAAATTGCAAGGTAACCAGATAATAGATTTTAAAAGGATATATGAAAAATTAAAATAATTGAAATATAAAAAAAATATCAAAGTATGGATGCTAAGTATTATAAACATTGCTGACTTAGGACAGTTTATATACAAAATATTTTTATTCTTATATATATGCTGCACAAAGTTTCTTTTTATTCAAATTCTTTGTTAGTAGAAATATGTTTGCAACAAAGAAGCAAGAAATGTATTTAGCCCATCACCTGTAAATCAGAGACTTAATTTTGCATCCCTTTAACACATAAACTAAATTTATATCACTAACTTTTCCCCCATATACCTCAGCCAAGGATAAAGATTTATGCTTTCTCAAGCAGTAGGTTGACAACATAAAGCGGAAGTCTTGAAAGACGAGTGTAAATAAGCTCAATGCATAATCATATTTTTGTCACTAGCTCTACGTTAAACGAGACAATAAATAGCCCCAGGCACAAGAAAACAAAACAACACATCATTTTCACAAGAAGAAAGACTATTCTTCGCACTATTCTTCAAAGTAAAGTACGGAACTTTGAAAATGAAGTCGTTTCTTCTGATATCATTTCTTCCTCTTTATCCGAAATATTTGTTGCAAAGTACTGTTTGACTTGAAATTTACTTTAAGGCAGCGGATTTCGGTTTTGCTTCCTTGGAATTCTTAAAGGCGTTTAATGTTGAAATAGTAAAACCTCTCACAGTTTTATTTCCACGACAACTCTGGATTGGTGCCAAGTTAAAATCACGGCGTGCTATGCTATCAATTGTCTTAAAAATACTATATTACTTATATATTTAATATTTTTCGATAATGCAAGTAGATTTAGATTGATTTTTCTTGGCATTTTTCCTTAGTATTAAGCAATCGTAACTCAGTTTTAGTATGCTAAGTATTATACTTACATTAGAATGTTGGTTGTTATGAGAAAATATCATGTTACTTAAAGTAAAGGAAAATGACGCGGCTATCAACACATATCGGAATTCGATATTGGTAGCATCATGTTCAGCAAAAGATCGATTAAACCATTGATAGCATTACAGTTTTTTCACTTCCTTGCAATAAACTTACACCTAGTGTATTTCATTTTGAACATACGAGTTCATTTATATTTCTACAATAGGAATTTTTAAAGAGATGTATTGATTATTTTACAACGTTTGAAGACTATGAGTACCTTACCGATAATTTTAATGTAGCTCTAGGAGACACTAGAACTAAGTAAACTAAATATATTTGCAATAAAAGAAAGGTGGGAAAAGTTAATAAAAAGAAATAAATTTAGAGATCTTATATTTTATCCAAACAATGCTTGATTTTATTTAAATATAGATTTGGATACTTCCAATTGAAATCATTACTTTTAATTCGCCTTTTCTGCAGGAGATTTTTATTATGCAGTGCTGTTATTCCTGTTTATTTAGTGCCCTCCTTTAGGGTTATCATGCCTTCCCAGGGGGGCGCGCTCCACAGTTTGAGAAGCGCTGCCGCACTGATTACTAATTGATGAAATATTTAGTTGGGAGAAACTGTTTCCCTTAAGAAAACACTTTATCTTATGATGGTCAAAGAACTCCTTTTTCCCCTTCTTGGAGAAATCTCGTAATTAACAAAATTACGTGTTGCAAGATTCAAGTTTACTAATCAAGATTAAAGAGAGATTTACTGGATCCCCTGAGAAAACAGAAACAGATTTGGTCATATGCAAATAATAATTTTGCTCAAGTCTAGGTTCAAATATTTAAAACATCTAAAATTATAATTTAAATGTTTAGTTACAAAATTTCAAGGAATTCGATATCTTAATTTTTTTTTAAATCGACAAAAAAAATATCTTAGTTTAATGGCCACGGGGCTACAAATAACACCATATTAAATTGAAAAAAGCTTATGCCAAATAAGTAATGACATTTTTTATATTGACATACTTTCAAAAATAAATTTCTTTCAGAGAGAGAGAGAGAATACCCTACACACTCTTTGAAAGTGCAATTGATAAATTAATTGAAAATCTAGAGAACTGCATAACTGTATAAAATTATGATATAGGCAGAAGTGGGAACTATATGTAAACGATGAAATGTAAATGAGCATCTAGTTATGTGAAATCCAGTTTCTGTTTATAAAAGTCAGCAACTGGCTCATTCTGTACACTCAAGCGGGGAATTGCAGCATCGGAACCCTTGAAGTAGCGTAGCATATGTCTGGGAGATATCAATGAGCTGAATAGTATTAGTGTTACATAGATTGAGGTTCGAGGATTTCATGCAATTAGTTGCAAAGAGCAAGACTGTTCTTCAGAAGCGATGGAAATTTTTTGTCAAAAAACAATCCTTGAAATACAGCAGCTATATTTTCAGAGTGAATCTCAGAAACACTTCACACCTTCTACGACGTTCAGACACAACTATCAACGTCTAAAATACAAGCGTTCTGCACAGCATCCGAAGTAATCACTAATCGGGGGTCGACTGTTCACGGTCAAATCAATTCTATTTATAGGACTCCTTATTTATAGGCCTTACGAAATTTTCGAGAACAATTCGCTTACGTCATAGATCATGGTAAAAGTAGATTTATCTCGTAATTTCCAGAAGAATCCATAGGTTCTCGTACTTTTCAAAATGGTTACCAAAGTCACTAAAATGGTCCCCAAAGTTGCCATAATGGATGTCATCTTGGCTCTATTGCCAACATTTCGCCAAGTTTCCATTAAATCACCATTATAATGTAAGGAACGGCGTTGCTGGCGAATATTATAACTTTAACAAAAAATAAATAAAACACAAATATAAACGTCTTACACATCCAGATATAAATTATTGACACTATTTTAAACATAGATTACACTAAATTCGTAAAAATAGTTTTCACCTTCTGAACGGCACTGCATCTTGAGCTGCATGACTTCAGTTTGTCGATTGGTGCAATTTCTATTCGCATTGTAAGTTATAAGAATACAATTAAGGGATGTGTGGTAAGACAGAAACAGGATCATCTGTAACAAAAGTAAAAAGTCAATTGGATTCCATAATTGCACAACTGATCACACTGATAGTCAATTTTGTCGAAATGTTCATCGAAACCCGTGAGCCATATCGTGTGATATTTAAAACCACGCGCCATAATCAGACAGTTTGTGTGTTAGTAGTCAAATCATTCACAACTGCTTGCACGAGAGACATCAGTGCTTCAGGAACCTGCTACCTAAGAGCCTAAAAACCCTCAGCACAAGGCTACATGACTGTTTGATTAATTGATTATCAACATCACTCTCAGGATGTTGTGAACGAACCTTATAATTTTGAGCTTTAAGCCTGAATTAAACAATTGTTTAAAGAAATGTACTTATTATATAAAAATAATTTTTACTAAGAGGAAAATAAAATGTTAGTCATTTAAAACTTATATTTTGTTTGGGTTTTTCGGTATATAACAAAATGAAATTGTTTTGCTTCTGAAATTGCTTTTTCTCAACTTTTGGTTTCTGACCTTTGATTTAAAATTGGAAAGTTCATATTACGAAAACTAAAAGGAATGCTTATTAATTCAGAAATGAATTATATGCTATTACACTCATGTCCATACATTACGGATAATGCGAGTTCAGGCAAAGGAAGAGTCAGAAGCAAAACAAATGTGACTTATTTGTAAAGCCTTTTTATTAAACAAAAGGTAAACAACAGAAAAGATGCTGATGTTTAATATCAATAATTAAAAATTGCGATTTTTATTTCCTGGAAGAAGTTACAACCCCTCCCCCCTATTTACAAAAAGCAATATTACATGATCAATATGATGGTTAATACACGATATGTCTTCCAGACGATGCAGTACAGTCCGTACAACGCCTAGGCATGTTGCGTATCAAATTATTGATCTGATATTGGAGAATATTACACCGCTTAACGAGAAATGCTTTCCGAAGTTCCGGTAGACATGTAGGAGGTGTTTGACGGGCTGCAACTCGTCCGCCAAGCAAGTCCCACATACTCTATTGGATTCAAGTCCGGTGAGATTGCTCGAAAGTCCATACGGGTAATATCCTCCGACTGAAGGCATTCCCTTACAATGTTTGCACTGTGAGGACGGGCTTTGTCATCCATAAGCACAAATTCTACTCTCATGGCTCCCCGAAACAAATGCACATGTTAATGCAGAATGACGTCCCAATAGATTGAGACTGTCATCGTTCTAATTTGAACATGCAGATCAGTTCTGGAACCCAGAATAATCCTTCCCCAACCAACCAATCCTGCACCCCTGAAACGGTGTTGTTCAATCCTGGTAACGGGTATCTGGTGTTCTACATAAAAATGTCCAGTGAGAATCAGACTGCAAGCTAAACCTGAACACGTCGGAAAACATCACACAAGCCCACTGTTGTAGTGCGTGTATTGCATGTTCTCTACTCCAGGAAAACCACAGGCGACAGTAAGTTACTGTAAGTAGAACCCATCTGACAGGTTTACGAACATATAGACCAATCTGCCCTAAGCGTATGTACGGGGTCCGTCTTGAAACTGATGTACCAGTGGCTGAAGAGGGTTGATGAGATAGGTCTGATGCTGTGCTCCGTCTGTTTCTTTTGGCAGTGACTGCCAAATACCGGTCCTAATTCGGCGTTGTAACTCGGGGGCGACCTGTGCTGTAACGTCTATTCACATTACTATCATCTCGGAAAGTAGTCTGACTCGGAGCTGACTCTTTGAGCGATTCTAAATTCCTCGGATGCTTCCACCTGATTACGCTATTTTCCACGCTTCCAATAATTTTACAACGTAAGAAAATACCCTCATGCTTCCTCTGTGTCATAACTGTTCGGTTATCTTACTGAGTGGCTTAAAAATTGCTTGTGAACAGTTTTTTTTTTGCCACCAGTTCTTATATACCCGTCTTTTATACTCTCGTCGTTGTAACATACTATCGGTGTCATCTTGTGGCTTCCTGCAATTTGCATATGATTCTTGAAGATTTGTGTAGTCATTTTACGGGTGATATATTTATATTTGAGAGTTCGATTTCGGCGTGACTGTGAATTATCCTTGATTTACTTAATTTAGGGAAATGAGTGTATATACAGCAGAAAGGTAACGTTACATGAATGTTAAATATCAATATCTGAAAATGTACAGAAGCTCGATTTTTAAAATATTCTTAAGAATGCACTGAAACAAGGATGCAAAAAATTAAAGTATGAGAAATTCGTTTATTTCTTTTGCACAACTTTTTTATGATATAAGTTAAATTTCTCCAAAATTAAGATATTTAAAAAATAAGTTTAGCTATTTTTTTTGTCAAAGTACCAATTCATTTAAAAGGATATATGATCAAAACATTTATAAAATGAAATAAATAAATCTGGTATTGTTATTTATCTAAATTTAACTGGGATGGCGATCACGATTAACAAGTGGTTATGGTTAGTTTGTAAAATTGTGACGGATCTATACGACTCTACTAACCTCTTCAGGACTCTTTAAGGAAAAGATTAAATTCAACCAACTTTCACCGAGTGAGGAAAGCGTGATTATGCAAATTAAGTATATTGTATAAATTCTGTATTCGCGAGTTTTAAGAGTTAGTTGGTTAGTTGGAGAGTGAAGGATCGTGAAATGATTAAGTGCAATCGGAGTTTATCAATTGAAGATTTTAAAGAGGGGATCAATCGAAGGTGATTAAATCCAGATAAGGATCTAATTCAAGGACTCAAGTGTAAGACTCGACTTCATAAAAGTACAGGTATCGTGATCCTTATTTAAATAGAAGTTTAGCTTATTAATGCGCGACGTAGTTTATATTGAGCTTGTTTCAGTGGTCGCGGAATCAGTTGAGGATCCGTATTAATATCTCAAGGCTAACAGTCTGACCTCCGCGCTAGGCTATCTGGTCTGTTATCTTAATTAGATTATTATTGTGTCTGCTTGATATTTTGCTGACAATAAAATAATTAGAGTGAATCATATCTACTGATTATTCAGTTTCTCGCACACACCTAGCCGGGTCCGAGGGTAGACAAGGGGGTTCAGAGGGAAGCAGGAACCGTCTGACATTACAAAATAATGTGCCTAATCTGGTGCCATCCTCACTTTACCGAGTCTCAAAGCTACGGAGTCATCTTTCAATAAATTTCGTGCAGCTTCGAAGTGAAAACTTAATAAAAATCAAATCTGAAGTAGAATGTGATAATATTTACATTAAAATAACTAACTGAGAAAAAGAAACTTCTATATAAGACCTACTACTTTATTTTTTTTTCTTCAAAAAAACCCTTTTTGTGTGTTTAATTGTTTTTAATGTAACAGAAATGCATTTATTTTTTATTAAAAACATACCCTGTGATAAAGTATCTGAAAAACACAGTAAAACACTTATGCTTAAAAATGTATCACAACAGAGAAATATATATTTAACTCTTTCGAGCCTAACGGGACACATACGTCCTAAGCAAATTTCAAAAAAATTCTTTTGAGACAGAAACGCTTCTCCGTCTAATTGGATACTTTCCATCAGTCGTGTCAATATTTTTGAAGGTATTTTTATTAACAGATGTCACTAACGTACATAATACAATTCCCACGTTTTAGAAGTGTTGTAGCAGTTCCTTCCATACTGTACGAACGTAAATAGTTTAGTTTTGGAAAATACCATCTATTTTCGATTAAATTTTGATTGATCCATAAATCTAAGGCCAGATAAGTTACTCACGAAGCGAATTACCTTTCATAAACTAGTAAGTGGCAAAGTTTTACTTCAGTTTTTATTATCGGGACATATGTTTACCTCTCGTCTTGGATAGTGGGAACAAATTGTCTGAACAGTCCTATGTGATCATTTCTCTTGATATTATATTTTTCGGTTACTTTTGAAATAAATGCTCCTTATTTTTAATTAAGGCACAAACTAATTCAATCTAAAATGACTTGACGTCGAGGACTTACTAATGAAAAAATGAAAAGAGTTTTAGAAGAGTCAGATGGCAAAGATATTGATTTGGATGATGAAATATGCGATCCCAATTTTCAGGATCCAGCACACAGTTTGCAGTACTCATTCGATTCAGACGAGTATAAAATGGAAATCGATCATGATACCATTCCATGAAAGAAGGAAGCAAAGAAGAATTTGAATGCCCTGTGGCAATCGAATTCTACAACAAAATCAGGGGAGTGAGTGAGAGAATATTAACGTCTCACTGATTAGCAACACGAGGGATTTTGGCGACGGTCCGCGTAATTTTGAACCATGGTCAAGTGACGCGGACGACGCCTGAGCTGGCACCCCCCTCCTAACTACCACACCACACCAACTGGAGGACGTTTGAGCTCTCGACAGATTTAACGTGCATCGCTTCCCTATACGGCGGGTCTTTAGTGGTACTAGGATCAAACTCATGACATGCTAGCCATGATCCGATGCCTAGACCACTCGGCTACCGCGGCCACACAAAATCAGGGGATGTGTAGACCTTGCAGACCAAATGGCAAATGTCTATAAATTAGATCGAAAATCTTGCAAATGGTGGAAAACTATTTTTTTGCCTATTGATGAGCGCAGTGATCAACTGATGGATTGACTACTGCTAACTCAAACATCGAAACCCCCACTTCTTGATCTCATTATACCTCTTGTAGAAGCCTTGATGGCGTCCGGAAAGCTCAACACACAGTATCAACGCCGTAGACGCCCATACAAAAGATCACGAAGCCTATTCAATGTTGGTGACCATTTGTAAATAACAACAAATACACGACGGTGGTGCTGTAAATGTGCACAGTATAAGGAATCACGCACTAAAAGAATATGCACGATGTGTAATGTCCCATTGTGCATTGATTGTGTGTGTGTTTAAAACCATACCATTCATAATTAATTTTTTATAACTAGAAAATCACTGGTTTTCCTTACAAAATTACACATTGAAGACTACTGGGACACATATGTCCAAGTGGTAAGGACTGATGGGACATATATGGCCCGGTTCTAAATCAGTGTCTAAAATTTTTCTAAAAATATAACATCTTAGTTTTAGCCTTCTAGTGTGCCCTACTCATAGTTTATGCTCCCAAAAATGCTCTGTTGTAAAAAAAAAAACACTCGTCGCGAAAGGGTTAAAGAGAGAAATAAAGAAGAAAAGAATGAATCTAATTTTTTATAAAGCAGAGCACTTATATTTTTCACTTTATTTATGAAAACTTTCTAATGTTACAAATAATTTTTAGTGTTGTAACTTAATATTATTATGCAAAATTCATTTGCTTTAATGAGCGCATTTTTCTTTAACAATTTTTGCTATCTCAGTTAAGTAAGTGAAATAATTTTTTTTGTGATATTTTTTTATATGATGAAAAACAAAAACATTTTAAAAATTATTTTGACTGATAAATATTTTAAAATTCTTAGTTTTAAACGAAGTTAATTTATTTTTTGTGTTTATAATATAAATTAAAAAATTATAAGTTAATGGTTTTAGGAAATTATTTTCACAATTTCTTTTAATTTTATATATATTATAATAATATATTACATGTGAAATTTTCTTCTAAGTTTTGAGGAGTATCTTGGAAATTGCCAATTTTCGGTTTCAATATAATTATTTTCCTACCTTACTTAAGGTATCCGCCAAGGCTGCAAGAGTGACTTTTAGGTGTTTGATGTTAGGATCATTAGAAAAAAAAGAAATATAAATATTGAGAAAGAAGGAACAATATATAAAACTGGAGAGTTTTTTAAGCTATTTTTGTAAAATTTATACTTTATCTAACTTAGGAGAATATTTTTTGTTATGTTTTTTGAAGAATAAAATTTTCCCGTTAATTTTTGCATGGAAAACGGGATGTCTCCAAAACAATCCAATCAAATTCAATAAAATTTATAACATATATATCATGAACCCTTTAGAGTATAAATAACCGAAGGTTTTAAGATAGTTACATTTGATCATATTTACAACAATTTTTAGCTTATAACATACAGTAATTTAGACGAAAAATCATTAACACCAAATTTAAATACTTATAAAATTTATTTATTTAAATATTTTTACCCTGCGATTTGTGACACTTCAGAATTATATATAGTTATATCAATGAATTTAAAATTGATGAAATTTTATTTATGGTGTTTTTCTTAACTTTGAAAATTTTGTAAAATTTCACAAAAAAATATATTTTTAAAACCAAAGAGTATACATGTTATTTGTTTAATAATTATGACTCTTTAAGTTTATTTATGTTTGTTTAAGCAAAAAAAATTCTTCTGAAAATACATTTTTGAAAAATTAGTTTCTGAACCTAGTCGGATACCTTAATTTTTTATTATATTTTGACTTGCATACTTTTAATGTGCCTTACATCAATAAACGAAACTTAAACGCATATTCTTTAATGTGCCTTACATCAATAAACGAATCACGAAACTTCTAGCTGAACTTTAGAATGCCCTCTTCACATGCCTTGACTTTTTCCGATGTACTTTATCTATGTTCATCATTCACGCGCAAAGCCGAGTTGAGTTGACACTTAACAACCTTGCAAAGAAAAAAAGAAAAAGAATTCCTAAGAAAAATAATACTTTTCTTAGATTGCCCCATTTTTCTCTTTTAAGGCTAGAAGTAAGATTTTGTAAAAGTTTTCAAATAGGCTAATAGTTTTTTTGTTGACATTTTTGTTTCCCTCAAAATTGTTCCAGATTGTTTTTTCGGGAAATATTTTTGCTCACACTTATTTGAAAGAAATCTGTTAGAAAGAATTTTTTCCGTCTATTGAACCGAACGAAAGTAGTTTTGCTTTGGAATTCTCTTTATTGAAGGATGCCGTACAATAATTTCTTTTGGTTTATAGATATATTCTCAAATATATATGCATCTGCTTCTACAAAATCTTTTACGTATTTAATGCTAATATTTTTTCACGCATGTTCTTAAGCTGTCAAAATTTAACAAATGTAATAGCTTTACGATTTTTTGGTGGTTTTTATAATAAAGATATTTTTCCATTGTAATTATTTTAACTAAAAAATAGAAGTCATTTCAGAGAAAATTAATAATTATTCGTAACTTTTTAAAACAATACTCCCATAAGAATGGAAACATTTTAATTACTTTAGAAGCTACCATATCAATCGAACATGATAGTCGTTCATGAAATAGTAAAATAAAGTATCCTTATATCTAAAAAAATATTGTAATATTTAAGAATCAATTAAGTTTATAAATATATTGTTTTATACTTTTTAAAATTCACTATATTAAATTAAATTTGTTTTTTAAATCTAATTTATAGAGGAATATTTTTGCCGCTTTCTTTTTATCCATAAAGTAATATGTACATAAAACTATAAATAAATTCCAGGAACTACATTCAATTCTTATTTCAAAATGAAATTTTGCCAAGAAGTTCTCTCAAAGTTCATATCAAAATGTTAATAAAAAAGCTTTAAAAAAATTTATTTTTTATAATTCATATTATTTGTCATATTACATATTTTTTGATCAGCTTCATTCTTAAGAAGTTTCTTCGTTTTTTGATTTTTATTATACAGAAATCGCTGTAATAAATACGTTTGTAATATATTATATTGCTCGATTATAACTACGAGCGTGCATTAGTGCATACTAAAACTTGTCAATAGGACAGACATTAGGAAAAAAAAAAAGAATTAAAAGAAGTAAACATTAAAATTTGGCTTAAAAATTGTATGTATGTAATAATATAAATATATATATTTAGCATACATATATAAAATTATATATTTACATTTATATATTTACATAAATTTATAATTTATGTATGTTTTATTTGATTAAACATTTGAAAGAAGCATTATTTACACATTTTTATGAATTTTTTCTGGAATATTAGTTTATAATGAAAATATAGTTTATATATATGTAACATAAAAAATTCTAATTTTACTTATAAACAAACACAGTATTAAAACACTTCATATTACGTTGTTGCTATAATTTCGAATTTTATTCATATTTTTGAGAATTAAACTATATAATTGGAATTCTGAAAATAGGTTTCTAAAACTTTAGCTAAATTAATTTAGTTCTGAAACATAAAATCGTAATGTTATTCTACTCATATGGTATAAACTATTAATGCTATTTATTATATTTATTTATCCAGTGAATGAAAATTAAGAAGAACAAATTTACTTATCTAAAATCATTTATTTCGTAGAAGACTTTCACACTTGAGAAATAATCTAAATGTTTCATAAATAAAAATTTTCAAAGAGCATCTTATAAAATTTTTTTAAAGAATAAGCAATATATATATTATACTTATTCTTTCAATATATATTATACTTATTCTTTACATAAATATATTGATTTAATAAAAGCTTCTCAATAATTTAATTATGAAAAAATCTTAATCATAATTAAAAACAACGTTACATTAAAATAAGATTTATTAAAGCACATTTTCAAATCTTTTCAAACAATAAGTACATCTAAATATATTAGGTGTAAATCATTTCAATAATTGGGTATAGAAAACCACTAGCCAGATACTTGAAAAAGTATGTCTTACTTAAATAAAAAACAAATCCATTTCATGACTTGTCAGTGCATTTCCACTGTCACGTATTTACCTGAATGATTTTTTTTCATTTGAAATAGCTGAAGACACTATTCCAAAAATAATAATGCGTGTTTTTTCTATCTAAATCAAATGAAAGAGTTATAAAAAAGAGAAAAAGATTTCGCTACTTGTGCACGTGAATAAAATATGAACCAAATAAAATCCAGAAATGAATATAAAGCTTGCCTATTTGTATACTAAC
Source organism: Trichonephila clavata (assembly GCA_019973975.1). Lineage (NCBI taxonomy): Eukaryota > Metazoa > Arthropoda > Arachnida > Araneae > Nephilidae > Trichonephila > Trichonephila clavata. Next base: position 3,694 of record BMAO01006155.1, on the reverse strand, counting down.
ATGAAAAAATTTCTGTGTGTATTTTTAACACTACTAGCTTTAAAAGTAATTTCTAAAATGAAATTCTTTTCTCCATTTTTGATTTTAATAAGTGTATTTGCCTATGTGGAAGCAAATGAAAAGCTGTATGCAACTGATACAAGGAATGGAAATGGACTGAAGAGGGAAGGTCGAAACAATTATGATCCTTACATGCCGACAAAGCTTTATGGTAATATTGGTGAATATAAAGAAAAGGAGTTCTTTGCTGATTCTGAGTCCAGTCCTTATATTGACGAATTACAAACACAAGGGAGTGATCCTCTTGGCTCTGGTAAATACAAAGATGATGATCCATACAAAAACTTTAATCCACCCAGATATCCACCATTCCCAAATAACTACAAGGGTTATCCATTCTATCCAAACGGATATCCTTCTCCATCTGCAGAACAAGTGCTACACGTGATGACGTTGGTCAACAATAACAAAGCTACATCAAAGCCAGAGGGAAGTGGATTTCTTTCGAAACTGATTGCTGACCCCAACATTGCAGCTGCAGCTATCATACCATTATCTTTCGCTGCCGCAGCGGTGGTTCCGGCCCTGATGAATCTCGTAATGGGGGGAATCAGCACTCCCATGATATCCACAATAGCAAATAACAGAGGGGCAAGAAGTATTAATAACTCTAGACAACTCATTAGTCTCATTAAAGATATGTCGAGACATTCATCTGCAACAGAACCATGAAATATGGATTGCAAGGATATTTTGAAATATCATCTGAGAAGATTCCTGCATTCCATTGTTTGAATATACCTAGAAAATAACATAGACTATTGTTCCTTTGGAGAAAAATAACTTATTGAACAATTTATGATTAGTCGATTTAGGTCATAAGAAGTTAATTGCTCTAACATCTATAATACTTTTAATGTATTGTTTGAATTTGAATGCTGATTCTTAACTTGGATAGGCAAAAAAACGATCAAAATAAATTGCCTCACTACGTGCAATGTTTAGTAATCATTTTTTGATGATTTTTATTCAAATTCATTTCTGAAGAACTTTTGTAGAAAATTGCTACATTCGTAGTAAATGATTTTGTATATTTTAAAAATATTGAAAATAATTTTTCGAATAAATATATACTGGATATGCGTGGTATATATTATTTCAGATAATTTCTATAGAAGTTACTTAAAAATATTTCAACTATGTCTTTATAAATATTTATGTTTTTTATTTTGCATTGATTATATTATAATAATGGCATTTAATTATTTTTTAAACTAATAGAAAGCTTTAATTTATATTTCATAAAATTTAAGATTATTGTGAAATTTTTATTTTTACTGTACGAAAGACATATCATTAAATTATATGCTTTCAGAATAATTGGATATTTATGTTTCAGATAAAACTTATTATTCATACACTGCTGTGCTTTTTTGAAGAAAATGTATGAACTTTCTTATAAATTATTTCTATTGTACTCTTGAATAAACTGTGATGAATTGAGAGCTATAGAGCTTAGTAATTAGTAATTTCTTAACTAGAAATATTTATAATATTGTGCTTTGCTGGAAAGGGATAGAAATTCAATTAGATTATACGCATTAAAACTTATTCAGCTTAAAAAAAGGCAATTAAATTACAATTCATAACTATATTAATTTTTTCTTTACAATGAAAATAGCATCAGTTTTACTTCTAAATATTTATTTTTTTCAATTTTCACAAATATCAATATTATTATATATATATATATATATATATTGGAGTATTTAATAGAAAGAAATATGGATAATTTGGAATTTTTTTAGTTACATAAAATACTTGAGTAGTTTTTAAGAGTTAAATGTATTTGCTCACTTTAAAACGCAAAAAAAAAAAGAAATATTATTTTAAGTAGAGCAAGTGTGGATATCTCAGTTTTAAAAGTACTCGCAAAACTTTAATGCATATTATATAAGAAAATGTTTTAAAAAACTGTAATTTATAAATAATTTTCTGTGTTCATTTTTAACGAATTACCTTTTAAATTAAGGAAAACCTTTGATAATTGTATCATTAGTTTTCATTTATTACATTTCATGCGTTTGTTTTAAAAGCTTTATTCACTGCAAAATAAACTCTGCAAAACTTTTATTTTGATGAATTTTTAGTGTTACGCTTTCAAGGAACAAACTCTTCTGTATATACTTTTAAAACCAAACAAAAATTTAACTATTTTTGGATTTATTAATCAGTTTCTTTTTACTAAGCATTAAAACAATTTTTTTTAGTTTCTTAAATATGTATATAATATCGCTAGCATTACTTTCAACGTATAGAAATAAAATTTTATTCATTTCGAACGTATTTATAATTTTCAACTGAATAGATTAATTTAATAAATGCATAATATACTTTCATTGTGTCACTTGTAATGAATAAATTAATTTTGCTTGGAGTTTTAAGGAACTTGGCACCTTAAAAATGACCTAAATATAATTTTTTGTATTTTATTTAGTTATATTTTTGTATTATTACCTTTCGATTGATAATCACTTTTGTATTCCTGAAAATTAGGAGTTGGAAATAACTTTAATTGAAAAATGTAAACAAACAAATTATAGAATTTGACCGCGCAACCTTTTTAGACAAAAAAATAGCTAAAAAACAAACCTTTTTGATAAAGGAAAGTTATTTTAAAGCTAATTTAAAACATGAAACTATAAATAAAATGTAGGTGTTACAAATAAAACAAGAAATTTTTTAAGTATTACATTAATGTATTTTTTTTAAGATTGTGGATGAAAAATTTTTTAATTAAATAATTTTGTATTAATAATTTTATAATTTCAGTTCATATTTATCATATGTTTTTTTATAAAATATAATTTTTTAATATTATGGGAAGTAAAAAACTTTAAAATTTCTGTTATGACAAAAAAAACTTTCTTTTAACATTTCCCTGGGTTTTCTTTTGCAATTAATACTCACTAAAAAAGATAATTATAAAATATATTGGTTGAAGTAATGTGGAAGTGCTATTATTTTGGAGGATAATATGTAGCTAATATTTTAAACTGATACTTTATTTTTTATTGCTAATAATAATTATTTTTTTTGGAACTATAAATTTTAAAATGGTTTTCTCAGTTGAAGTTTTTCGCATTCAAAATGCTTCTGCTTCCACAAATATTGATCTCTGACTTCCATTTTTTGTGTGTGTTATATATAATATACGTAACAAAATCAAGAATCTATTTTGCTCTAAACTTAATACTTTGTTTTAAAAAATTAAAATGTAGGAGATTTCAACTTTTATGTTCGATTATAGCATACATATATACCAACATTTTATTTTTTCTCCAAAACTAATTAAGTTATTGTGAAATCGATTACTAAAAATTTTTAAAACATCCTTAAGAATACCACAAAAACATTTCAGGTGAAAAATTAAATAATTACAAAAGGAGTACCATTTTGAAATTGTACGAATTTTCTTTAAAAAAATTTAAATTTTAAAATTGTATGAGTAATATTAGGAAAATTTCATCTCGCATCATTTTCTCGAATAGAAACATTATATGAAATGCAAAAATATGATTTGAAATACATACAAAAAAAAAATGTTCAAAAAAGTGCTAAGTCCCATTAAAAAGAAATTATTATGAGTTTTGCATGAAAAAATCTTTGTAATATATTTACTGTAACTTTTATA